>JADDOH010017861.1:0-33600 GCA_016648135.1 Agrypnia vestita
TCATTCGTTTCAATACGAGTTAAATAAAATAATAAAAACCCTAAAAAATCTCCCATTTCCATTGGAAGGTTTTTTATCATTTTATTTGACCTGTATTAAAGGGAATGAATTTTTCATATTAGACATAGGATAGATACTATAATGATAGCCCAACACTTTGCAAAAAATAAATCGGAAATATTGAAAAAAAAAAAGCAAACTGTAATGTCGCATATCTTCATAACTACTGATGCTACGGTCATGCTTCAACATTTTCGACTCATAATCAAGGCAGAAATCCAACTGTAAAGTATTGTGGACTAGCTCTGTTACACCCTGTATAAAAACGTTTCGAAATTTCTAACCCATTTAATAAACTTATTATTATTGTTTAAAAATCCTTACATTCATTCAAAAGGCTACTGCCAAAAATATATCACTAGTGACTCACTCACTAACACGCTCTATCACGACCCACTTCACTGGAACAGGTTTTTTCTAACAAAGAGGAACGAACCATCAAAATGGTTATTTAAAAAAAACACAAGCAAGGCGGAGAGGATCTCTCATACGCTCGATGTTCGTAAGACCCAAGCTTTTTGTACGAGAACTGTTTGCTGTTCTGTAAGGACTCGAACTGACGAGAACTGTTTGCTGTTCTGTAAGGACTCGAACTGCTACACGTCTCTTGTCTATTCTTCTAGACTTCAAAGTGAACATTTTTTATATTCACATCGTAAAACTATACACTTGCTTTTCTTTCGGCTTAGAAAAGTAGGTACCGTCAATTTTACCTAAAAATAATAAATGTTTTAGCAATATTAATATATAAGAAGGAAGCGTAAACGTTGGCGAAGTATTTGAGAACCTACCTATTTTGTAAATACTCGTACAACAGTGATATGAATTATCACAATAACTTTATTTGCAATTGCACAAAAAAAAAAATGATTTGATATTAGTTCTCTCCACATTTTTTAACGTCAAATGTCTCGATTTTTAGATGAATGATTCATACTAGTATATAAAGATATATCTGCACTGATATATAAAGAGGTAAATTTTGTAAGTTTGGATGTAGGAGGTAATCTCCGAAACTACTGATCGGATTTCAAAAATTCTTTCACAAATATTTAGAATAAACTTTAAGGGTAGTTTTAATTAAAATAAAAGGTCTTTTCGTGGTGACCTTTTTTATAATTAAAGTCGACGAAGAAACGGTCGAGCAAATGCGTTTCTTACGAACGCTACGTTTCGAACGAACAGTACGAGATAAATAAAAGCTTTCTATAGAAAAGTTGTAGAACTCAAAAAGGCCTACGAAAAATTCGCGACGACATATTTCTATATTAATTCACAAATTGATAAAATATGAATATAATATGTATTTAAAAATAATTTTAATCTGTCGGGGGTAATTTAAGTAGGTAATGTTAGACTCTTATCAAAATAAATTTTCTTATTGTCAGGAAAATTTTATAAAGATAAAAATACTTTACACAACACTGTTTGGTCGAGTTTTTTCAGTGATACTCTTTAGTGTCAAACTGGAATCTAAGCGGGCGAAGCTGCGGGCACAGCTAGTATTATACAGGGTTATTTATAAATCATTAATAACCTCGCAGAACTATATTTCTGCCTAGATTATGTGTGGAAAATGTTCAAGCTATTATGACCTAATATCAATAGTTCCGGAGATATGCGACATCAAAGTTTGCATTTTTTTTCAATATTTCTGCCTTTTTTTTTGTAAAATGTTGGACTATCATTACTGTAACTCATATCGATTACGAAAAATTTATATGTTTCAATACAAGTTAAATAAAATGATAAAAACCCCGAAAAATTGCAATTGGAATGTTTTCCAATTGGAATTCGAAGGCTTTTATTTTTTTATTTGACTTGTATTAAAGGAAATGAATTTTTCGTAATCGATATGAGTTACAGTAATGAATCATTCATCTAAAAATCGAGACATTTGACGTTAAAAAATGTGGAGAGAACTAATATCAAATCATTTTTATAATCAACGCAGGAATATAGTCCTGCGAGGTTATTAATGTTTTACAAATAACCCTGTATAAGACATGACAGTTTTGACAATTTTTACCTAAATCTTTGTGTATCGATACACATACACACGAGAGACAAAAAATGTTCAATTCACTTACCAATAGGAAAATAACCTACAAATGAGAAGTAATTTGACAATGACTTTTATTTTTAAACTTTACAAATTAATGATTAATTAATGTCATCACAAAGTAAAAACCTACCATCAGAAGAACAATAATTATTTGATACACATTGCACGTAAAATGTTCAAAAACTTAATATAACACACAAACTAATTCATATAAACAGAAATTAATGAAATACCTTTCAAAGAAACACGTTATAGTCCGAAAAATTTACTGACCAACTACATAAAACTCGCAGACATAAAGATAGGGCGAATATAATAAGGCTTCAGAAGGACAATACTTAGTCCAGTACGACTGTCTTACAGATTCCAGAAACAAACTCAATGCGCGCAAGTAAATAAAACAGAAGAAGCATTTATATACGTGGATTATAAAATCAAAGTCAGCAATATAATGCAATCATCCAGGCTTACTAATTTAAAATATATTCAATTCGAGATTTTATAGGAAACATAGCCCATAAATTTATAGGAAACATTATTCTGGAAGACATTTAAAATCAGTATTCCTCGGTGACGGCATTCAAAACTTTTTTTATAAATTTTTCGGATATTGCTGCCTTTGCTTTTATACCCCTCGAATAAAGTAATGATTATCGTACGTTATTATTAATACGATAAATTTATCGTAATTATACGATAAATTTATGTTATTAATTAACAATATATAAAATGATTACAGAAGTAAAGAGTGCGTGGGTAGTAACATCATCGATCCTGGCGTCTTACTCCTAGTACGCGAAAATTTGACTGGATGTTTCATTTTAAAATATCCTTGGATTAGATGAGATTACAGAATTTATACCCTACATACGGCTACAGCCATGGATTACTTTAGAGTTAAAATAAGTATTTTTCATAAGATAAGGATTATTTAACTGATATTTGTTTCCCAAAACCTTTAGATCAAACTTTCGCTTATTACGTCGCAAGCCGTTGGTGAATGATCACCTCGTTAACTGATTAATCTGCCGCTTAAATTGGGAAATGGTATCATTTCCTTGAGCAAACTAATTGAATGTCGCGCAAATCGAATTCACTCTCAGCGAGATCTTTCTGTATAAAAATACGCGTTATTTTTCAGTTAGTTCCCATCTCTGGGTGAACCGCTTATCTAATTACGATCCGTTTTTATATATTTGGTCGTCGGTAGATGTACACTCGCGGGTGGGTACCTAGATTTACAGTGACGGCCTAGCGCTACCAGTCATAAGCTTTACTGTTATTGCGCTACACAAGCTCGACAAACCGAGCGAGACGTGCTCGGATTAAATTAAAGCCAGCTGTTTGAGTAACGAGGACGAGGCAGGGCGAGGAAATACAACCCACCACTACTCTTCATTTATACAAAAAATATCTTAGCCCTTATCTGGAGGAATATCGAGATCGTATCAACTACTACTGCATATATAATACACCGTCCTTTTAGAGGTAAAACTCACAAAGCGACATAGGAGTAGTCTGAGATAATGAGGTTTAAAACATTCATCATGTGATTTTAAAATGATTGTAAATGTTCAAATTAAGAATTTTACCACTAAATAACTATAAATAGACACGGAATATTCATTTAATGATTTTTATCTGGAATAGAGATGGAAAAAAAGTAACCCATAAAAACCAAGTTTTTATTATACTCCCTTTCTTTGTAAAATATAACAACAATTAAAGACGATTTAAAACATATAATATAACACTAAATTTACAGTAATTTAATAAATTGTCAGATGTTTTGAGCTTTGATAAGACACTTCATGCTTTGAAGATTAAATTCTAAAAACATTTGTCAGTCCAATCCGAGACCGAGTGAGGAATTCCGAAATACGAAGGACCTGTGACGTCGAGGATATTGTCCGATGGGGAAGATCTAGAAGACGTTACTAGAGAGATCATGTGGAGAGAGCTTGTACTGAGAGAGTAGTGAGCATAGCAGCGAACAAGCTGCCGTCTGGTACCAGACTCCCAGGAAGACCGCATAAAAGATGGCGAGATAGCTGGACATCTGTATCCCAGGAACAGGCTCCGAGCAATGACAGGACGCAGTCCTAGATGAAGCTGAAGAAGAAGAAGAAGAAGATTTGTCAGTCAATTTAGATTTTCGAAATTCGTAGTGAAGTACCTATTATGTATACCGACGGTGTAATTCAAATTTAGAAAATATTCCGCGACGTTATCGGGCCGTCGTTGCTAGTAATCAAACTTTTGTAATGAGTCCAATTTGAAAAAACCATAAAAATTTCTAAAAATCCGAAATTACACTATAATTATTAATTTTTTTTAACGAATATTTGATATATCTTCTTGATCGTCGCCACAAGACTACTTGCAAAGTTTCAGTTCGATTGGATCACGGGAAAAGGGTTAAAAATCGATCCAAAGTTTTTTCGACGGCAAGTCGGCAAGCCGGCAAGCAAGCAGACGCCACGAGTTAAAAGAAAGAAAGTAAAAATATGAAGTTTGTATTCCAAACTCATTTTGACCAGCATTGCGGTCAGTGAGTTTTACATCTAAAGGGACGATATGACACTGAGTATACGCGTATAACAGAGAATGACGCTTTGATTGCAGATTTTTTTTTGTAGAATTAATTAATTTTTAGAAGCCTGTCTAGTGGAAGTGAGATCACATACATCTGACAAGCCCATTTATGATATTGGTATATATTAATATATTGGTATGATGGTATTATGATACAATATATAAATTAGAAGCGAATGTAAAACTCGTCTTGTAATGAAATGATTAAGGATGAACGAATGAGTAGGTCAGTGGGTACAGAATTTCAATACCAATAAATATATTATGACGTCAGTGTATGCGAAATATCACTTACATGGGCGTATACAGAGTGGGACAGAGCTAGTCCACAGATAGATTCATACCTAAATTATGAGTCGAAAATATCCAAGCTACAATGTCCTAGTATTACGGAATTAATAGTTGTTACGGAGATAAACAACTTCAGAGTTTGCTTTTTTTCAATATTTCTGGTTGTTTTCTAGCATTTTAAATGGCATTAAAATCAGTAAAAAATATTAAATCAGGGAAGCAATGTCGTTAATGCACTACTCAAGTAAGTTCTGTATTCACAACACAGATTGTTAACTAAGTTTACTGGAAAGAGATATACTTTTTACTAGGTCTAACGAGAAACGCAAAACCGGATGGCACGCGCCTTGGGGTACACCAGCAAAGCTTTTAAGAATAATCTGAGTCATCACTTATTGAAATATTCAAAAAATTGGCTGGATTATAGCAATTTGAAACTAGCGCGTTAGGTGAATTTTTATACAAATTACATTATTGTTTTGCGTTTTTCATCCTTCTTCAGACTGGTGGAGATGATATTTCAAAAACTTTTTTGAAATATCATCGCCGGTTTTTGCACACATCAAAAAGGACTCTTAGCTTATATTAAATTTTTAAAAGTGATTTTTTTATGAAAATTTTAAAAAAAAAACTATTTTTTCGGTACGCTTACATCATAGAAAATAATCATTACACAAAAAAATAGTTACATTTTTGTCTCACTCAAAACCCGGCGACATGGTTATCATTAACAAGTGCGCGCGACACGGAGAAGAACCTTAGCGGAACAGCACATAAGTCCGACATTTTGAAATCTTAAAAAATAATTTGTTAATGAAATATATCAACCAATGTATGACGTGAATAATGATAGTAAAACGATAAATTTTATAGGTGCAATAGTTACCTCAAAAAATGTTTGATTTGTAACATCTTTCTTCTCGCTTTCCTGCAATCTGTGGCAGTGATTTCGTGAAAATGGAGGGAAATGCGTAACAGGAAATAAGACGCCAGGGAAGCGCGCGCAATTTCATCCAACCAATGAGCGCGCGCAGGGCGCACGGGCGGGCGATGGAAAAAATCATCGTTTATAAACAAATTATGTCCAGCAAGTGCCATCACAGCGAAGATGCACACTTCCAACAGCCAACGCTTCTGATTTTGAATATATATTACGTGGCTCAGCGTGGCAAGCGTGTGGATGTTGTAGCTTTGATATATTTTGGCTTATGTCTTCGAAACTATCCAATATATAGGTACTTAATTTTTTTTTACATTAATGAAAACAATAACTACCCTTAATGATTTACATTCCCTAATTTTATGTAATTTATGTGATTATTTTTTAATATTTATTCAAAGTTTTCATACAATATGAATATATGAAAATAAATAAAAACATATAATTGACCAAACACATTTTTAAACAAAATCCGTATGTAGATATATATGGTACCTACCTACCTACCTAGTGCGGCAAAATTCAATAATAAATAAATGCATACCCTACCTAGTGCGGCAAAATTCAATAATAAATAAATGCATTTTGTATTTACTAATTAATAAATATAGGTATTACATTTTTTTAATTTTGATGTTAATTTCTGTTACAGCTCAATTGATATTTTAGATTGTGAGACGGCAAATGTTACACATCTTTTGCTGCTACTGTAAGGCACGCTAGTTTTTTTTATATACACGTACAAAACGTACAAAAAAGGAGCGCATGTGCAAATGCGCGGCTCTCGCTCTACCACTCAAGACAAAGCGAGGTCTGTCTCGGGATGCCTCGGCGAGTGTGTACTGCCGGCATTAAATATCATTAGTAGGTACGAGAAATAGAGGACGTCCCTTGAGGATTTGGCATGATCATATAAATCAGATACTGGAAGACGGAACTATTAGAAGCCTCAACAATCGACAAGCTGATATGGAAACGTCTATGAATGCGAACGAGGCGAATTTTTTCACAATATATAATGGTACGGGTCTCTATCCTCTCTCCCTGCCACCGCGGAGAAATGGTGTGATAAATATATATCCGATGACGCGAGCCCTTTCACTTTCCTGAAGGGGCTGGGAACACGAACTGTGGCCAAATACTCCGACTTTTAGAAGTAATAAACTTATATAAATGTATCAAAGTTAGAGTTAGATATTACGGCCATAACACGAATAACAAAACATAAAGCAAACGAACGATACTTCACTCGGGTAAGTGAAAATAAAAAGCACTGACAATAATATGAAAAATATTACTCGCGCGTGTGTGTGCAAACGGGTGTGCGAGTGTTAGTACAATTTTCTGAATCAATTATAAGATATTCATATTGCATTTATATATCGAGAAATTAATTTCTGTGTTTCTTTAAAACATTCCAACACCAAAACCATAAAAGATACAAATCAACAGTAGCTAGCTGTAACCCCTCAAAAATGATGGTACTTTAACATGCCGGTTCCTAAAGAATAAGTATTTACTTATTTATAGCCGACACCCATGAAATAGTAATTCCCCTGCCGGCAGTTAATCGTACTATCTTAAACCCTGGCGATTGTACTGGGCGGAACACGAAATGGTTCGCGTTTTTGCTAAGCCCTAGTATATATTTACAGTATATTTTTGTCGGTCCACGAAGAGGTGGCGGTAGCAGCATGCGTTAAGCGGTCGGTTCGGGTTTGCTGGCCCATCTCCAACCGTTTAATTTGTTTTTTTATAGCGGTGAATTCGAACGAAATTACGGTCGTTACAGGAAGTTACGGACGGACGGCCAGACGATGAAATTACTGTTTATGGCGACCTGTTCTAACTACTACGATATCATCTATAAAATATGTTGCAGAAAAGCTCAGCAATTGACCCCGCAGTGATAGGACACACTCCTGAAAGCTGCGATATGACTCCAGCTAAACGTCGAGTAACGTATCTCTGCACATTCATACGGTTCATATAATTCTAGGAGGTATATAAAATATTTTTAAAAAAAACCTGCAGTGTTATATGCCGTGCATTTGAACATTCTATGTTTGATGTTGTTATTGAACGCAGCTATGCTACAACTCAAGGTGTACAACACAAACTAGAATTGCCATCACTAGCAGACTGTATTTAACCATCCGGCCAGAACCGAAAGATAGTTTGTCTATCTAGTACGTGTATCAAGGGTGTATGAAATGGAAATTCACTCCGATATAATATATCTGTTTCCTTTCAAATTTGTCTGCAATAGGAAAATTTCAGGCAAGTAGCTGTTCCGCTATTTATGTGCGATAAAAATATATAGAAATATGATTTACAATCAGACAAATAGATGTGGAATTTTCATCCATTTTTATTTATCTTACTACCGAAAGTACTAAGAAGCGTAAATTGAAGAATGAATAAAAAAATATATGACGAAATAATGAAATGGTTCTTCTTAAAGACTACAGCGATCTTTCTAATTGATGATAATTTCTACCCAGCGATGATGTGAAGCTGGTGAATGGACTCAAATTGAATCCGTTCAATTTATATAAACGTATCACTCACTAATAGAAATCTACAAATAGCCCACTTCAGCGTGCGCCGAGAATACAGCGGACTCGGTCAAGTGCCGTCAAATAATGTCCGCTGCAGTTCGACCACACAGAGACTTATGCACTTCGTAAATAAGAAAAATCATTAAAAAAAACCCTCCAGAATGATTTGAATAGTACATATTTTAAACCAGTGTCATCGTAATGACTAGGGAATCCTGTCCCGGGACTCCGATATAATATTTATGATTCGTAATATCGGCTTCGTTTCGGACTACCTGATTTTCTATTACTAAATTAGATGTACCTATTACTAAATTATACGAAGATTAAGGCCCGAATTTAGAGTCAATACTTGGATGATTTAAAGGTTAAGGTACGCCTTAAAAGCGTAATTTTCACTACAGAAAAAACACTTTAAAGGCATATCTTAACCTTTAATTCATCGAAATATTGGCTCTAATTTCGGGCCTAATTTTAATGCATTAAAGGTTAATTTTCAATCTTACATTATTTTTAAAATTATACTTCTTAAGATACGTTTAGAATGAAATTTTAGGATGCAACGAAATGCGCAATTTTACAACGAAATTTTTAACACCACAAACTCACCAATCAAAAGTTGAGATGGCGGTTTCCCGAGTCACGATTAAAGGTACTGATACATATGCTTATTAGTGGCACGTGAGCATGCAGCATGCATGGCAGTAATGACCTTTATGCGCCCTTGAGGTGAGTATTCGCGAAAACGGCGCTATATAAATTATCCAAATATTATTATTATTGCTATATAATGGCTTGTGTGTACGCACATTGCTGGTAATGAACATGCTTATGTCATTCACCACGAGAAGAGGTATCTTTTGAGCATGTGTGAACAGACTTGCTTATGAGCATGCTAATGTCATTCGCGGCTAGTTTCGATTACCAATGCGATCTACTCAGTCCGCGACATATGAAACAAATATGGCGCGTTGGGAAGATGACAAAACATTACTTTTCGTGAATTATTTTAGGAATCACGAATGTCTGTGGAATACTCGGTCACCGCTATGTAAAAATAATAAAGCAAGAAATAATGTTCATGAAACTTTATTAAAAGTCATGAATGATTAAAATCTTACAATAAAAACTATAAAAACTAAAATCAAAAATGTGCGGATGGAAACTTGGGAACTTTTATGATTTATTGGTTCACTTGAATTTTCTATTTCAATTTGCAAAGTTTCCATTTTGAATAAGATCGTCCCTATTCTATGACAAGAGCATGCCAGTAATAAGCATGTATTTGATTAAACCCAGGAACTGTTTTGTTAAGTATGTATTTGATTAAACCCAGGAACTGTTTTGATTTTTTGGTTCACTTGAATTTTCTATTTCAGTTTGCAAAATTTCAATTTTTAACTAGAGTTCCTCTCTATTCTATGACAAGAGCATGCCAGTAATAAGCATGTGTGTTGGATTAATCCCGGGAACTGTTTTGATTTTTTGGTTCACTTGAATTTTCTATTTCAGTTTGCAAAATTTCAATTTTTAACTAGAGTTCCTCTCTATTCTATGACAAAAGATGCCACTAATAAGCATGTGTGTTTGATTGTTAGCTTTGAGCAGGCACATTTATGAGCATACTAATATTGAGCAAGTGTGTACAGTTGTTATGGCATGCTAGTTTTGAGCATGCTAATGAGCATGCTCAAAATAAGCATGTGTATCTGTACCTTAAAACTATATCATTTTTTATAAAATGCAGTTATGAAAATTGCATATGCTCCGGACGCTTTTATTTTCCGTTTGCTGTTATAGTTTTCATAATATAATTGTGATCAAAATTATACTGTGTTATTATGGTGATTGATTATTTGCTTTTCTACTATTTGATTTTACTATTTGATTTTCTCTTTTTTATACGACCAAAATACAATTCGGTACGTGGATACCTGTGTGTATTAAAAAAAATATTTAATTTTCTCTTTTTTATACGACCAAAATACAATTCGGTACGTGGATACCTGTGTATATTAAAAAAAATATCCGGTGATGGAGAACTGTCATTGACGACAATTCTAGTTTGTTTCGTATACCTAGATTTGGACATAGCTGGACTGAATGTTCCAACGCAAGTTTTACAAAAGAGCACACTTTTTTCACACTTGCCAAAAAAATATAATTCTAATACGAACCTAAGTACGCACCAAAGTTTTTTGTTCATAAATTAATTAAGAGCGAGTGAAAAATCCAAGCTGCCGAAATAAGTCATCTCATTTATTACATTTCAAAAAAAAAAAAATCAGTTACAGTATGGTTCAAATTGACCCCCATTGAAGGACAGAGATATTATATCAATCATCAATAGTCTGACGTTTGAGCAAACAAGCTTGAAATGAGAGGCGAGATAAAGTAAACATCAAACTCTAAGTGGCAAGTAGCGGTCCACGAAACTTGGCGTGTTACACGGTGTACTACAAAAAAAATCTGACGGAAGCAATCAAAACCCCTGTCTCAAGCCGAAAATCTCAAAAAAATATCTACTCAAAGACTATAATTAACGTTCATAAATATTATTGAATTTGCTTAAATTTGTGACAAATATTTTAACTTTTGGGGGGAACTGCGAGTACGAAGTATTTGTAGCGCGAAGCCAATTTAATCTGTGCGGATCTAATCAGAAATACGTTTAATTAAAACATGAAAACCCCGGGTATGAACGACGCATTAAAATACGCTTCTCGAAAACCCAGGGATCAGGAAAAGGTCCGGGATCATTTATGATCTAGTTACGAAGCATAAATAAGGGTAGAATTTATACCAAAAGTGTGAACTGTGATTCGTACAATGTGGGTATTTATTAAAGATATTATATTTAATAAATATCATGCGTAGATCCAGCATACTTGACATAAAGATCCTGGACCGCCTTGCAATATTTTTAGTAGCTAATCTTCTTGTCTTCTATGGTAGTTTGGCGACCATGACGCAGAATACTAATTTATCTTATTCATATACTACACACCCCAATAATCCAAACTGGAGAGTATTATATATTATATATACAAAAACATACAAGAATACGAGAACAATTTTAAACAGTATCTGAATAATATTTTATTATATAAATATTGCAAAAAAAATGGTTCAAATTTTGTGCACGGTTTCAATATTTTTATATGTGGGGTATAAAAGCAAAGGCGACAGTATCAAAAAAAAATTAATATAGTCATCGAGGATTACTAATTTATAATGTACTGAATTCGAGATTTTATAGGAAACAGCCTATAAATTTAAAGGAAACATGATTTTGAAAGAGATTGATATATAAAAAAAAACTAATAAAAAACAAAAAAAAGACAAATGTATGTACATTTGAAATGTACATACATTTCGATTTGCAGTCCTCGGTGACTGCATTCAAATTATTTTTTTTTGGATTTTGCTTTTGCACCCCACATATAACTTGTATCATTGGCTTAAGATGCGTTTTACCTCGCGTTGCGATGTGTGGTGTGATATCACACCACACAGTGTCGGTGTGGTACTGCGCACACCTCCTATTTTGTGTGTCAGAAAACAACTAGGTTAAGTCGACATTGGTTCAGATTTATTTAAAAGCAGGCTAATAATAATAATGTAATTTTTCGCCAGGTATCGCGTGCGTCGCGGGAACGGCATGTAACGTTACGTCATTACTAAATTATTTAAAGTGTATATCCGGTAGAATTTTCGTTCAGTTAAGGTAAAGCGTACCGCCGTAGACAACTTCCCTTTTTATGATAATAAATTATATTTAACACTGATAGTGTCCAACCTAAAACACAAGGAATTGAGAAAACGCTTTCTAAGAAAATTTAATCTACTAAAAACTAATACAAAATATATATATAATATATAAATAAATATATAAATAAAAATTCTAAATACACGAAAAACCTAACTTATTTAATTCTATTGGGTTGGATGTAATCAATTGATTAGGTATTGATAAAATGAACTGGAGTTACTAGTGTAAAGGTCGTATAAAGGTAACGGGAAAATTGAGAGTTAATGAAAGTAAAATTATTAAGTAAATACTCGTATAAAAAATAAACATAACTTATTTAATTCTATGGGGTTGGATGTAATCAATTGATTAGGTATTGATAAAATGAACTGGAGTTATTAGTGTAAAGGTTGTATAAAGGTAACGGGAATATTGAGAGGAAAAGTTAATGAAAGTAAAATTATTAAATACACGGGTTAAAATTTCTTTTAATTTTAAAAATTTAAAATTATTCATTTTATTAGCGCGACGGGATAAAGAAGCGAAAAGGACATGAATAAAAAGAAAACTTAAATATTATCCATGCTGTGGGTTGCGAATTCAGAAAAGTTATTATTAGTTGAAGACGACGATGCTCTATTATTCTAATATTGTGATTTTTGGAAGTAAAAAATGTATATTTGTTCCATTTAATAAAAGAGTCTGTGCTTGAAAAGAACAAACGCGGCGGGGAGCAGGTATCGTTAGGATAATAAAAGGAGGCGTCACCGCGTGTCTAGCTCGCCTCGATTCGATGAAGACAAACCCAAAAAATATATTTATACGACCGATCGATAAGCTATTAGGACCTATGAATGCCTATTTGCTTATAGGAGTACACTGTCAACATAAAACAAATCTGAATTGTATTCTGCGTTCTCATTTTCTTTGTACAGAACACAACATAAGACGTTACTTCAATTATTGAGTATTGATTATCTGCAAAACTTACGATAAAATTACTAAAAAATATCAATTACCACTTTTATACATGTACTTGAGTCACTGATTGTAATTCGGCTTCGCTTCGATTACTTTTCCTGGATAATGTTGACCATTGCGCGACCACGGCCGGTTTTTGTGTAAAGTTAAAAATCGAGCGTTCCGGATTCGTTTCCTGGCGAGGTCACTATACATTTATGTGATTTTCTCAAATTGTGTTTTCGTGATGTGTTACGCTATTTGATGTTTACAGCGTTAACTTTGTGGTTGGAGATAATTATTAATTTGAGAAAACACTGATTGTTTTTAGTGTGATTTTTGATCACAAAGTTTGCTGGTTTTCTCAAATTAATCTGACGAAAAGGTTTGTCAAAAAACGTACACAGTCTCAATCCAAAGTAGCGGTGAATTTGGGCAGGGACCAAATTAAAATTATTTCAATTTAAAAAATATAAATCAGAAAATTGTGTTTGCCCTGTAACTCGGCGGTACAAACTTTGCCACACGTGCAATGTGAATGAAATTTATTGAAAAGCCAATCAACGCGCACGCTGATCGGCTTTTCAGACGCAGACCGGATCCCCACAGTGGAGACTCACACTGACAGAGCAGAGGCGACAGAACAATGAAGCGGCGCGTTCACATCACGGGTGACTTCACCTCCTCCCGCACGCGCACCGCGGATAATAACAACGGCAGGTAGGGCTCACACCGACCTGCTCCACCGATGGGACAACATGTGTGTCATCTTCTAATTGTGTTGAACCTAGGAATATCAACCATCTACGTTTTCTTATAGGCAATTCTCAGTTCAGTTTAGCTAAGTCCAGCCATTCTTATAGCAACCACTTACTGCATCAAGCCGACAGAGTATAATATATAAAACGTCACACCCTACTGTCTTGGTATCCTACTCTTATCATATTTCTCATATCATACAGATCGTTCATTATTTGGTTTATCTCACCAAATCAATTTTCCGTACAGCCCTTCGTTGAATTTAAGTTTTACAAAAGATTTGGTAACACCCACTTTAGACCCCGCCCCGTCTCCTCCTCCCTCGTAGACTTCTGAATTCGTTCTGTAGGCAATTTAGTGCATGTCAGTCCTTGATAAGATTAACACGCATGCGATAAATATTGGTGAAAGTTTAACAATACTAAGGTTGTGGTGTACAGTGTTGTGAACTTAGCAGTGTAGTGTTGGTCTTGACGAAGAAACGGGTACGTCTCGAAACCGGTAGACCTAAAATATGGTAGTAGTTTATACTAATTTAACTAACATTCTGTTGTCTCATTTTCAAGATTCGCCTCACATATATGCATTGTGCGACTGCGATATAGAAACCATGACATTGTATTTTCACAAAATTCAATCTCTTTTCGATCGCGTATTCCAAGATGTTTGTTTTTTATAGGATGGAGCGAAGAATTTAGATTTTTCACGTATGAAATATGTGATTAAAATGTACGTTCAATGCAAAAATATTCTTATCATTAAAACTCTCATCTAGGGTGCAGTAGCGCTACGAGCCGGGGTGTGTCGCGGCTTTCTACGGGTCTTTTCACCATTAACTTCTATCTGCGGCATCCCTCTTCCAAATGACCACCCCAGAGCACGACAGCTTACTACAATATCGAAGAGCAATTTCAGCAAGCTTACTGTTTTATATTAATTTTCTTCCCTTCTGTAATAAATAGTGTTTGGTCCTTTGCCTGGATCTTGTCTGAATCTGAGTAAATAAAGGAGCATGAAACATTTCCTTCATTTACGTCATTTACTTACTGATGCCAAGATCTGAAGAGATACTCTCATTTGTCACAATGATTGATTGAAATAAAAGAGATATGTTTCAGGCGTAGTCTAGGGTACATTTCAATAATTAAGATGAATGTCATGTAGGTAGGTACATATAAAAATATTATTGCTTCAAAAACTCTATTCAAAAAATAGACGGCGAAATATATATTATTAATTCACGCAAAGTGCAAATTTCAACCACAGATGGCGTTAGTAAATAAAAGTCACGCGTGAAATTAGTTTTTCAAAGTTACCTTGTATAAACATTTGATATATGTGGTAGTCAACCATGGGTGGAATTGGTAAACGTTACATTGTGTAAAATGATCGCTTAAGCCAGCCTTTCGATAAGTTACTAAATTTCGTAAATACTTCACTTCACTTCACCAATTCACACCCATTTTACCATATAAATACCTTCGTCTCTACGAGACATCTATAATAAATCTCCATTAATGATATTCGTTCTGGAGATAAAATAAAGTGTTGTGTTCTTGAAAATTTTGAACGTACTCTAAATATTCTGATATGTTTTATCTTTACTCACTTTATTGCGTATATTTTGTATTGTAAAACAGCCGACTGGTCGTACAGGTAGGTAAGTGTAATACTTGTGTTTTATCTATCAATTCGTTGCTTTAATTAGCCTTTAAGTGGCAATCAAATATACAGGGTTATTCGTAAAACATTAATAACCTCGCAGGACTATATTCCTACCTTGATTGTGAGTCGAAAATGTTCAAGCAATTATGACCTAATATCAATAATTAAGGAGATATGCGACATCAAAGTTTGCATTTTTTTTTTCAATATTTCTGACTTATTTTTTGTAAAACGTTGGATCATTACAGTAACTTATATTGAATATGAAAAATTCATTCCCTTTCATACAAGTCAAATAAAAAAATAAAAACCTTCGAATTCCAATTGGAAAACATTCAAATTGGAATTTTTTCAGGGTTTTTATCATTTTATTTAACTTGTATTGAAACAAATGAATTTTTCGTAATCGATATGAGTTACTGTAATGACAGTCTAACGGTTTACAAAAAATTAGTCAGAAATATTGAAAAAAAAATGCAAACCCGCATGTCGCATATCTCCATAACTATTGATATTAGGTCATAATAGCTTGAACATTTTCGATTCATAATCAAGGCAGGAATATAGTCCTGCGAGGTTATTAATGTTTTACAAATAACCCTGCATAAAGCAATCCATTTACCGTTGTGGTCATCTTTAGCTCGAAACTGTCCAGGATAATTTCATTTTACAGGCTGTCATGTCAGCATAATTTAACATCATAGAAAAGTTACGTTCGCGCCGAGGCGTTCGATCATTCCGATTTCTCTCGCGGACGCACGCATTGCGTAAACTAAACGCACATAAACGCGCAACGATCTGGAGAAAATGTGAATAAAGGCGGCAGAGAGTGAGGGACTCGAGTTACGCTTACCGTGATGTAATTATAATTGAATCATTGTGAGTGTGGGAAGCGAATCCCCGAACAATCGGGCCGCGGGACAATCCGGCGCAGTTGACCGCTCGGAGCGATTTTTCACAAAGATTACGCCTCAAAGTTAACCTAACTGGATTGTCATTCATCCGCTCAAACCTGCTGATGACGGGAATATCTATCACGCGAAGCGCTCAAAGCTTTCCCGGTAAATTTAATTAAACACACAACAAATCCAATTTTCGGAAGCTCTGTCGGGACGGCGAACCTTTAGGCTCGGCGTGTCAAAATTTTTTTAAATAATTCAATCGACTATGCTGGCGTGTTACGCCCAGAGCTGTCAACGGCGAACTGGTTAACCAATTATTCACTAGTAACCGGATGCTAACCGTCGCGGCCGGTTCATTGTTAGTCAAATATGGCGTTTTTTTGTAACTCGGGTGTGGGTGATCGCTGGCGTGCCATCCAATACACCATCGCGAGGTGCAAGAAGCAATTTCAGCTCTAAAAATTGCAACATAAAAATGCCTTATATTAAAGACGGTGTTAGTTAAAGTATCTGTTATACCTATTAAAGCACGGTCGCCGAGCAGAGAGAATTTCGTATTTTGACCCTACGCTACGTATCCTTGTCGCTCGCTGTGCCTGTGCGAGCGTGACAGCAACATAATTGTGCGCGAGCGACAAGGATACGTAGCGTAGGGTCAATGTACGAGATTCTCTCTATTCGGCGACCGGGCTTTAGCAGACAAAACTAGCGAGGATATAAAAACTCACGCAGCGGGGGCTAATCGTTTCTGCTTCAGCTTCCAGTTGGAAGACATCAGCTGAGGTCGATGATGAGAGAGGATGTCCAGAAAATAAAGGCGTAAAAGTCTCATAAGACCAGTGCTTATCTATGGGTACGGAACCTAAACTCTTAACGAAGAAAAATGACAATTTTCAATAACAAGAGATGTATTTGAAAAAATGTCAATTTTCGGAGCTGTCCGTTAAAACCAGGAACTTAACTAAAATTTACTAAAATTGTTTCAATGTATCGCAAGCTTTCGTTCGCGCCGATCGTTTTCAAATAATGATCGGACGCCAATAAAAGTTTCTTGCGTGATCGAAGTTCACGGTGGTCCACGGTGAATGTCTTCTCACCCGCTTGACGCAATTAATCTTTTCGTTTTATTTGGCAAACATGTCGTTCACAGAATAGCTTCATTATACAATGACGTTAATATAAGTGTTGGTATATAAAATACTTAGGGCTTGTCGCAGGACTTATAGCGCAAAAAATCTGGCAACGAGCGATGATCAGATTTCTCTGGTCGGAGGCTATGAAAGGGGCAGAGACGATGAAAGATTTAAGAAGATAGGATAAATTCGAGAAATGGTCCTAGCGAATAGGCGAGTCGCCATTGATGAAGTAGCGTCTTCTTTGAACATCAGTCGTGGTTCTGCTCATCAAATCATCCACGATGAGCGTGGATTATGTAAAGTCTGCCAATTCCCACAGACTTAGACGTGCAGGAAACGGTGCAAAAATGGCTTCGCGACTAACGGAAGACCTTCTTCTTGGAAGGAATACGCAAGCTTGTGAACCGCTGGAGCAAGTGCATAGACAAGGAAGGGGACCAAGCGCATAGACAAGGGAGATGATTACGCAAAAACATATTGTTGAATTAATTAAGGATAAATTATATAAGTCTCACAGAGACGAAGCTCATTTATATATGAGAAAAGAGGATGGAAGTCTCTTATACGGTGGCTCAGGGATTACAAACTGTGTGAGTTGGCTTAAGTGATCACTCCACACAATGCAACGTTCAACATCCACACATTATCAAATTTTGAAAGTTCTATGTAATTCGAATCAAGAAGCTTTAGTATATTAAGTACTATGGTCTCTGCTAGAGACATCTGTTAATTTTTTTCTCATTAACAAGTTAGTATATATACATCTTTCGTAACTAATAATGATACCTCTACATTTTATTTTTGAATTGGAGTTTTTTAGCAAAAATTTCTTTTAACGTATATATGATATTCATTAGAATTATTAAACATATGTACTAGAATACGCCTGAAAATCAATATTTTCAATTTTGAATCATATATTGTTGATTGTACCAGCGCATATTGTCGAAATCCTATCTTTGCATGTTACATTTTTTTTTCTGAATGTCTTCAAATTGTTAAATAAAAACCGTTTTTATGTTTCGTGTACACTATCCTAAAGCCAACTTTATACGCCACGAGGCTAGATACAGGTAATATATCCAATGCCTGTCTTTAATGACTTTAATGTTTATATAAATGTCAACCAGGCGCAAAGAAGCAGCCAGAATGCCGGTCCCTAGAGCAACCTCCACATACATTTATTTTTTTATTATTATTAATAATTAAGATTAACAATACTTGCAGAATCCGTTTTCAACAATTTACCTTACTAATTGTGCGACGCGGACCGAGGTGGGGTTAACCGCCGTATGTAAAATTAGCGCCATGTAAATATTCCAATAACGTGGGATTAGTAGTAACCCAGACCAGTCCGCGCGCTTTAGCAACCGAAATAAATAAAACCGGTACGCGGACAATATAAAAAGTAACTTATAAAAGAAAGATTTTTTCATTTCAATTTAAATTTAACATTACGGAACACATAAAAAGCCGTATTACTTACTTAAAAAAATTTTTAATGATAATGAATACTCGAATTTTCCGCCTGCAATATGTATTGGCCATATACGATTTTATGATTTTTTCCCGCACATTCACTTAAAATTTAGCTGCCATCTTGCAAGCTATCGTTTAACACTCGTTTCGTTCCGATCGGACCCACGGCGTCCCAAGGTTGATTGAGAGCGTCAATTCGACAAAAGATCCAGGCGAAGAAAGCTCCAGTGGCATAAGTAATGACATCAAAAAAATTCATAATTATTTTTTATTAAAGAGCTTTAAATAGATTGATGAATTGATAATGGTGACGAAATCATTAACTCTATGACAAATTCTTAAAAAAATTGGCGAAAATATTATCTATTGCCTTACAAAAATTTTGTGTACTCTTTATATATTGTGTCATTGGATATAATGTCGCGTAGATCTTTTGCGGCGTGAGCCATTTTGCTGTGGATCTTTTGTCGTTGAATTTAATGTTCGTGGACCTATTGTCGTGGTACGCGCTTAAGTAATCATCTCTCGCAGGGTGTGGAGGGTGACAATGCAATGTAAATAAATCTAATCATGAACAATCCTCAATCATGAACAACATTTATTATTTTAGAGGTGGAAACCAAGTTCATCAAACAGTATAAAAATATAGTTATAATATTCTAATACAATATAGACTGCACGTGGAAATAACAGATTTCCATTCACTTTTATGTAACATTCATGAAGTGTACAATATTATACAGGATGTTTCATAGGTAGTAGCAAAAACTTCCTGATGGATTCCTGCCTTAATAATGAGTCGAAAATGTTTAATCAACCTTGACCTAATATTATCAATAGTTATGGAGATATGCAATATCAAAGTTAGAATTTTTATTCAATATTTCTAACTTTTTTTTTTGCAAAAAGTTGAACTATTAATGCAGTAACTTATTTATTTGAATTATGAAAAATTCATTCGCTTTAATACAAATCGATTAAAATGATAAAAACGTTACAAAAGTTTGAAAATAGTTTTTTTTACACAGTTTTAATAATTTTATTTGAGTTGTATTGAAGCGAATGAATTTTTCACGATTGATTTAAGTAACTGTAATTATACTTCAACCTTTTGCAAATAATAAGTCAGAAATATTGAAAAAAAATTCAAACTTTGATATTGCACATCTCCGTAACTATTGATATAAGATCATGGTTGCGCGAACATTTTCGACTCGTTATCAAGGCAGGAATCCACCTGCACTTGCTATGAGCTATGAGACACCCTGTATAATATGGGTATATAAGACATGGGTTGTGATAACGCAAACCAATGAGAATATCGAACGTGAGGAATACTTTATTTACGCATTGATAAAGTTCGTGCCTACGCGAGCTGGGTACTTCACGATACGAAAAGAAAAACATTACCAAACCTTTTAATGTCAAAATTTGACATTAAAAGTTGAAACAGGTTAAACGGAACGGCGCGCAGGGGCGGGCCGCGAGCGGAGACGCGGGGGCGCCTCGCAACATTTTCACTCAACAAACGCTTCAATACGGTTTTGACGAGTAGTGATGGTATTTCAACCGGTGACACACTAACCGTTATTTGATACTTGTATCCGATTGTGTCGTTGATTGGCAACTGATCTTTTGCATTTCGACGGGCAACCATCGGTACTAAGCAAAAATTATATATTAAGCCGGCCGCACACCGGATGCATTTTCGTACGAAATTGAGTAGTACGTATACGTACGAATACGCAAGTACATTCCTGATCTTCGAATTACTTTTCAACATCGCACACTGTACACGATTTATTGGTGCGTGTACGCACGTATAGATACGACGTCCGACACGATCCGGATTTGTTCGGAAATTTTTGCCATTTCGTACGATAGATATTGAAAAATTTGTTGTGAAATGTTTGTGGGACCAAAGCGATTCAACTGCGTGACCATCAGCGCAGATCATGGCGGAGAATCTCTAAAGAACTGAAAATACCTGTAAGTTTAATAATTTGGTTTAATGAAGGTGAGCTATAATTATGTACTTCGAGAACAAAAAAACTTTAAAATATTTCTCTGATGTTATCAGCTGTCCTTGGACTTCGATTCTCCCCAGCATTTGTGAATCTATAAGATAGATAGTCATAAAATTTGTCATTATTTAAGTCTGCCGTAATATAATGGAATTTACCAAATTCGTCCCTTCTAGTATATTATATTTCGTTCACCCATTTGGTTCTACGATACGGACGACGCCGTAGCAGCCTACGAGTAAGAAGAGAGTTTTCCAGAAGGTGTAGATTATTCATTTGGCACAAACGTCATTGGAGAAATGCGAAAAGTAACTGATTGTGACCAACGTGCGCGCTCAATACGTACAAAAATAAACGTACGAATACGTACGTAATAATTCGTATCCAAAGTGCGACCGGCCTTAGTTATCAATCATTGATATAGTCAGATACGAATTCCAAATAAGTGTACCGAAAATAACCGATTAAAATAACGTTTTACCATCGCTATTAGCGTGCCAATGATCTCCACATTGCCAAGACCAAAGAAATGTCACAAACTGATCAGTGGTGATGACCTAAATCAGGAGAAATTGCATGTGAAGAATGAACCAATAAGAAGTGCTTAAGTGAACTAAAGAAAATTTGATAGAGATAGAAACATCGCCGGGTGCACTGAGATAAGATTGACATACAGAAATTAGAAAAGAGTAAAATGCAAGATTTTTGTCATATAATTTGACATGTATTAAAGGAATGATTTTTTTTTAATATTTGATATATGTTCGTTTAGTTTTACAGAAGAATTGTCAGAAATATTGAGAAAAAAAAATGCAAACTTTGAAGTCACTTATGTCGATTACATTATACATAAAAAATTAATAAAATACCCAATAAGTGTACGAAAAAATACTCGTAAGATCGACGATCCACGATGATATCGGTATCAAGATATGTCTATTCAATTGATCATATCAAGATTAGGAAGTAAATGGTATTCTTCTGTGATGACAAACTCGGTGATTATCAGCATCTACTAAAGAAGTATTATGTACACCAATAGATTAACTATCTTTTAAACTTACCTGGTAATAAGTGTGTTTGTCACGACAGTCGTGACAGATTAATCGTAATCATCGTGACAGCGACATTACGGGCTAAATCTGGGCATTGCTGGTAGCTTCCTGGAGGGACCCACCATCCTTTCAGCAATTGCGCGCCTCAGTTGATCCGGCTTCTCTGGTAATGAGAATGACAGCTCGCTCCGCGCTCAACTTTTGTTTTCATTTCAGTTCGGAAAATTTGTAACGTGACATTTGAAGGCGTTTTACCAGAAATTGAAATTGGGTGATTTTTTTATGAGGTGATTGATTTTATTCTGAAGTATTTACCTACATATGAAACAATTATTTTATTGCTATCACTATTACATATTTTATTGGAAATTTTTGAAAAAAAAAACATGAAATAGTCGCGTTTTGTAAATACAGTTTTAGACTATATAGAAAAGAATAGAATAAACTTTAGATGAGACGGCACCCTTAGAAGAATGAAATAGATAAATACGTATTAAATGCAGGATAATAATTATTCTAATTTGTAAAATAAATTATCAAACTTATACTAGAAATTCTTATTATTAATTAATAATTATTAAAACGATAGCAAATTCAAGTTCAACATTCAAGGCATTGAAAGAGATAGCCCTCCTCATAAATATCACCAAATCGTTCACAATAATTGATTTAGTAAATTTAATTTAAGAAAGACAATCGAATTAGTGTGTGCAAGCCGTGCATACGATGCACATTGTTTCGTTTTATTGGTGTTTACGAGTATTAACACTATTACGACGAAACAATGTGCCTCGTACGCATGGGTTACACATACTACTTCGATTGTATTTCTTAAATAGAAAGAGGTCTACCTATCTTCTGGTTTGTGTCTTCTGGGGTATTATGTCGCGATTTTATGACTTTTCTGGCAGAAGTTTCGGATTCCATTGCAGGCTACATCATCGGGGCTGATGTGACACATGATGATGGACCCTATAATGAGATCCGAAACGTCGGCCAGAAAGGCCACAAAACACAGCAAAATGTGGGTTTTTATTATTCATTTATATCAGAAAGTATACTCTAGACTGCAATTTTTTTAGGGAAATAACTTAGATAAAACCTTTGTTATTATATAAAAGTAATAAACTAGACATAATTCTTAATAATTAATAAAATATAAGCATTACTCGACAGGCCGCGGCCAAAAAATCATTTTTAGAGTCCTAGGCGGCGCTAATTATTAATGAATATTTATATGTACGCATAATATGTTTTTTTAAGGGAAAAAGTATACTTTATTATCTAGAGTCCGTAATAAGGAAATTAAGAAATATTCATAATTAATAAAGTTATAATGTTTTAAATTTGCAAGAAATTTTTACGTTTTTTCTTGATTTTAAAACCCTTTTTATTAATATAAGTTATTGCCCTAAAAAATGCAGTTTAGAGTATACATTCTGATATAAATGATTAATAAAAACCCACATTTTAGTAAAAAAAAATACGCATTTGCAGTGAATGTCCAGCCTTAACGGTTAAGTTGTACTGCAGTAGACTCCTAGACCGCAGTAGACTAGGGTTGAGAATGATTGCGGGAAACAACGTGAATGATTAAAGAGTTAAGGTTATTATTACGGTCGTTAGACATATTTAACTGTAAATGGTACGGATATTTTAGACGAACCGTATGTTTTTCCGAGAAACGATTCTCGACGTTTCGTTGAAGTCGTATTCAAACAAAAAGTCGTAAACAAACGGCGCATTTTATCAAAAATTCGTACGCTACAACGTACTAGAAAATATAATGAAGTGGACACATACTCATTGCCGGTAGTATAGCTACGCTTACAGCGCCAGTGCACGAAGATTATTATTTAGGTGGCAATACGCGGTACAATTGCGTCGAGTACAATTACTCGTTGTTTTATGAAAAACTTGAAGTCAGAAAGACAATGACATCACGCTGACATATGAGCCGAACGAGGCCAGCAACAAGTTTTTATATATCAACTTTTTGCGTCGTGATTATTTCCGTTACCAGGTGAAACAATCCGAAAAATATTTGCTGACTTGAGCTAAGTATATAAATAAGTACAACGCTATTGGTAAACACCAAAAATAAAATAAATAAAAATAAAATTAGCCTTTATTGCTGTTAAACTTATAAAACATTCTAAACTTATTAACTAAAAAGATTTTTTTATATATTATATTATTTAAATTATTCTATATTCTCGGCGTTCGGGTGGTTATTTTTAGAAACAGCTTGTCTTTCGACATAGGCCTCTTCTGAAGATTTCCATTTTTCTCTATACTTTACAATTCTAATCCATCTTGGACCAGCCACCTCTTTTAGATCGTTTATCGTTTATCATCAACTTTACTATAATAATAATAATCGAAGGACAGTTTTAAAATAAATATTTCTGTTCAACTGTAAAACGTTTTAATAAAATAATTGACGTGTAAAACGTAGAAATGCTTGAATATTTATTTTATATTATTTTTATTTGAATTTTGTGCATAGGGTGGTAGTAAAATGCGATCATTTTTCACATTGATTAGTTCTCATTTTGTTGACATTGATGTCGTCTTCAGAAAATGTGGTCGGTCTACCAATAGTGTGCTCTAAGTGCGCGCGATGCCAGAGCACTTTCAAACGGTATCTTGTCACACTGACGTCATAGCAAACAAAGACTACAAATGTGCATATTTCGAAGATTACGAAATGGCGCAAAATAGGTAACCGGTGCGATGACGAAATGTAACCAGCTTTACAATAACGCTCGGTCGGTAGAAATGATGACTCGGTGGCAGTTGCACTCAGTTGGCGACCACAGGCCGAAGTCAGGCGTTCTGACCCTGAGGCGGTGGAGGCGGTCTACCCAGCGCGGCATTAAAATAAGGCCGGTCGCACTTTGGATACGAATTATCACGTACGTATTCGTACGACTATTTTCGTACGTATTGAGCGCGCACACTGATTGTGTCTTGCGTTGGTCACGAACAGTTACTTTTCGCATCTCTCCAATAACGTTTGTGCCAAATGAATAATCTGTATCTACTGGAAAACTTTATTCTTACTCGTAGGCTGCTACGGCGTCGTCGGCATCGTAGAACCAAATGGGTGAACGAAATATAATATAGTAGAAGGGATGAATTTGGTAAATTCCATCGTATTATGGCAGACTTAAATAATGACAAATTTCATGACTATCTATTAGATAGATAAGAGAATCGAAGTGCAAGGACAGCTCTTAACATCGGAGTAATATTTAAAACGTTTTTTTGCTCGAAGTACATAATTATACCTCACCTTCATTAAACCAAATTATTTAACTTACAGGTATTTTTAGTTCTTTAGAGATTCTCCGCCATGATCTGCGCTGATAGTCACGCAGTTGAATCACTTTGGTCCCACAAACATTTGTGGTCATGTATCAAATTGACAAATTTTTCAATATCCATCGTACGCAAAAATCGCAAAAATTTCCGAACAAATCCGGATCATGTCGGACGTCGCATCTATACGTGCGTACACGCACTATTAAATCGTGTTCAGTGTGCGATGTTCAATACTACTAAGAAGGTCAGAAATGTACTCGCGTATTCGCACGTGTACTACTCAATTTCTTACGAAAACGCATCCAGTGTGCGGCCGGCGTAAGCCATATCATCCGTTGCACTGAAGAACATGATTAACCTTTCCTCCACGGTGCTGTAAACTAAATTGACATAATTATGTGAATATCTCTGCAAACATCTAATGACTTTCAAATTAAGAACGGTTATTCGATTTAACTCGTGTCCAGTGATCTTTTGATAGTAAAATAAATGTTTTAATTGTTTTAGTTTGTGTTTTAATTTGCCTCCCAAGGCCTCGTCCCGTGACAATATAATAAATGAATATATGAACCGTTAATAAGCTAATGATAATATTATTCGGTATAAAGTACAGATGCAATCTATGATGCAACGAATACGAGTATTCGTATTCGCCGAATATCATCACGAATATTAAAAACAAACTATTTATAACTGAATTCAACGCAAATTGCGGTTTGGCTGTGCACCGTGTATCCTACGCACTCTATTATCGAGAATTCACCTTGAGAACTTGAATGAATAGATTTGTTGAATTCTCAAGTTATCAATTGTTACGTATTTCACAGCGTAAGATGAGTTCTTTAATCTAGTTTCGTTGGGTTATTAATAAGGTTAGGTGTTCATTTCATGTAGTTTTTGTTTTGTAATACATATTGTTTTTTTTTTGTCGCGTGTAAAAGTGTTAACACTTATAAAATAATTTCAAATTAAATCTAATAAGAAGTGCGAAAAAAGTCATATTTTATTTCGACCGCTGGGAATGTACAACCGGATAAAAGAAATGTTGTGCGTTTTGTACAAAAAATTGGCGGTGGTAAATTTTTAATTATTAAGTAAATCTTTTAGTAAAAAAAGAACAGCAGTATATTATTTATTAACTTGTTGAATTATTCGTATTCGTGAAAGTAGTATTCGTTGCATCACTATTATAAAATATAAATACATAAAAAAACGTCTTTCGGTACTAACTATCAAATGCATATAAAATCTAAAAATGTCTTATGTGCTAACGAAAAATCGCGGAGGTATGGATACACGTGAAGGTATTTGCGAGTCGAGCATTACTCCGCCAGCCGCGGAGGAACCAACCTGAAAGTGAGTCAGGCCGGTGAATACAGGTTACGGGTCGAACCACAAAAGGTTTCGCACGCGCAAACTCGACGCGCGACTAGCAAAAAATATTTTAAAAACTAATCTATAAAATCCAAGTTTTTATTATACTCCCTTTCTCATTTACTGGTGGAAACTGGTTTGGCGCTTAACCTACGCGTTGGGCTTCGGTCGGGCGACGCTACGAAAGGGAGTAATAAAAAATTTCCAAAAATCCCAAATTATACTATAATCAGGTTCCGTATCTACCAGACGCATCGCAGTCTTACTCAGTTGTATGAAAAAACCATTAAAAATTTGAAAAATCCAAAATTTTACTGTAATTATTAATTTTTTTTAAAGCAAATTTGATAGATCTTTTTATCGTCGCCACGAGTTTGCTTGCAAAGTTTCAGCTCGATTGGATCACGGGAAAGGGGTTAAAAATCGATCCAAAGTTTTTGCATCAATCAGACAGATAGACGCCACGAGTTAATATAAAGGAAGTAAAAATACATATACATTTCCTAAACGGTACGTACCAGAACAGGCACAAAGATAAGGCAGCCCACTGCGTGAATACTGGGAGGAAAATTTCCAAGCTGTACTTGAACATTCAGCATTGTAAGGGATAATTTATAATTTTGATCCAAGTCCACGCCTAATATTTTATTTATGAAGTTATACTACTTTAGGCATCTTCTGTGATATTGGAATACTGAATGATATCCGTCTCTTTGCCGACGTACAACAGGGATCTGTAATCTGCGGATTTAGATTTTAGTTGTCAATTTTTCGTTTCGCGCTTCCTCACGTTCAAATAGTTCTGCATTTCGTTGTACTTTGGCGGTTGCGAAGTAAGCGCTATTTATTTTATGTGTGCCAAAGAAGTATAAGTTCTAACGCGCGTGCTTAACTACAAGCACCTAAATTTTCAACTTTAAAAAACAAATTTAAGATCATCAACAGGTGTCAATAGATTACACTTTAAAAATATTTTATGAACATTTTGAAGATAACTTCATTACATTAACTTTTTATGACAAGGAAATTGTAACAAACGTTCAGAACAAAATTAAGTGGGCCGCATATCAAGAAATGTTTTATAGATCAATATGCTATAAGAGACACAATATAGCTTCACAAATGTGGAGTGCTCGAGATCCGAGGTTATTTATTTGTCTATGGTAAACGTGTATTATTTTTTTTTATACATGCTCAAGCGACCATCAATCAAATCTATCAATATATCGCTTTTGAAAGCCAAAGAGCCAGTTGTGTCAACTTGGTTTAAAGTAATCTTTCGTTTCATTTCATTACTGCGTTTTGCACAAATCACACGACCCAATTTCATAAAAATCTATGGTTCTTACGAAAGATGGCATCGCCTTCGAAGGGCCAATTATCAAACTTATATTTGGAGGATAACGGAAACGCCTTTACAAGCCTTGCCTTCACCAGAAACCTGTGGTTGGCTTTTAAAAGGAATCAATTTGGTACCAGTGACAAGTCTCCAACCACCTGTATCCACAAAAGATTGAGAACTGATTGTCTGTCAATGTAAATCCGGATGCCGATCCGCTAGATGTAGTTGTGCCAAAAATCATCAAAAATTTATGAAAGGTGTTAGCCACGTACACGACGCGACGATGTATTATGTTTTAATCAATACAATTTTGAAGGCACAGAAGACATGCCTGTACTAGTTGGTATATAAATATATGTTAAATAATTATACTTATTACTTAACCCGCCACCGGTGACGTATATGTCTGTGAGATTTGGTGTTTTTAAAAATTCTAATAACTTTTTCCCCCGCCAGTGATTTTTGTCGTGTTCGAGTAGCTGCCGCATTGCACGTACCCCGCCGTCAGTTTACTCCGCGAAGTGGATGCACGTTCTGGAGTTTTGCCGCCAACGCGGTGCGTGAGACCGGAGTCACCGATTACGTAAGTAAAATAGTCATAATTGAATTATTGATTATTAGCATTTTGTCACGGCTATATATATTTTTTACTAACTTTTTTTATTTTCATTATTATTTTTATGCATTATCCTATGATCTGTAAATTTATTGCATGATTTTATCAATATTTCACAAAAATATTCTATATATATTTCAAATTACAAACATTGTTACAGCATGTCATACGAAAGTGAATAGTGTCATCTCGAGTCTCTTCTACAAGAAGTACTTGATAAGGACGGACCATCAATGTCATCCGATGATGGCGAAACTTAAAAGTCCGATATAATTTTAAGTTACAATGACACCAAAGGCGGCTTCGATGTCGTAGATTGTTTATGTGCAAATTACAACATTGTGCTCGAGCAACAAGACGCTGGTCTATGGCAGTCTTACGCTATGCTCAATGTCAGTACCATAAACAGTCAAGTGATACATACAGCTAACAACCAAAAGTAAAAACTTAAACGTCGTCATTTCATTAAGAATTTGGCTATGAAATTAATTGTACATAAGAGAACGACAGATGCAGTTGAACATGCCACGGTCAATGAGACAAAGACTGACAGAAATTTTTAAGATAGATGAGGTACCTGGGATGGTTGGTCCATCAACAATTGGCCGATGCTGAGTGAAATGAGTGTGTATGTAAAAAATATAGACCAAATACACTTGCTACAAGTGCAAAAAATATTTGTGTCTTGAAGATGTAGTGCCTTCTTACAGAAGCCGTTTGACTGAAGAATAGTTATTTTTCAGATCAAATTTTTGTTGGAAGGATTCCACTTTTTGTTTATTTTATGTAATTTAAAAATTTAAAATACTGAACTAATTAAAAAAAATATTGATCTTTGTGTTTTCTCAAATTTAAAAAGTCATGTTTCAAAAGTTAGTAAATTTAAATGTTTTAAGTGAAGTTGTTTTATAATAATAAAAAATATAATAAATGTGCTGTGACTAATGAATTTTTATTGTCAAAGAACATACAATTAAATATATATATATATATTTTTAAAAATCATCCATTGCAAATCCCGGTGCGTGAGACCGGCGCGGCGTCGCCAAAGATGTATGTAAGTCAAATTGACGTCACCAGTGGCGGGTTAAAAATAATTTTGTACTTAATTATTATATTTTCATAATTTTACATTATTATTAAACATAATTTTTACACAAATTTACCTATAAAGTTTCCAATTATGTACACAAAATAAATAAATAAAACTCTATATTCGCAGTGCAGTGGTCTCCACGCCCGCGCCCTTCTTGCGCATTGTTAGCCATAATTCAGTCAATATAAACTCTACAGAGATAATAATTTTGAATTATTTCTTCATATTTTTCGTAATAAATTGAATTCCCAAAAACTTTTGAGTTATCGAGTAATTCTTCGAAACGTTTTTGCACTTTTGTGAGAATTGTAGGTTTCACAAAATAACTTTTGACCTATTAAATTGACGCCATAAATGTCTATGAAAGAAACATAGGCAATATTATTAGCGTTCAAACAAGACTAAAAACAAAGAAATCCGTCCATAATTTATCGAAATAAAGCTTAAAATGAAAGCATTCGTCCGCCATATTTGATCGCCCCCCTCTCCCCCCTCCGCCGCTTTGGCAATCTATGACCGACAGATCTGTGTTCTAGACGTCATGAGGAATCCATCGATACCAGTCGTAGTAATTTAGAAGAGTTGCAGATAGAAATCAAGTTCTAGAGCACTTTTGCTTAGAAGTGAACCAGTCTGATAGTTGAGGAGATAAGTGAATCCAAATTTGCATTTTTTTCAATAAGTATGACTATCTTCCATAAAACGTTGAATTATTATGAAAATAACCTATAACGGATACTACAATAAATTTAGTAAAATTAAAAAAATATATTCTTGTTCACATTTCTATTAAAAATATGAATTAAAAAATATATTTTATTCCACTGTACATATCCCAATATAATAATTTCGTTGTCTATCCGTCCGTCCATCTGCCTGTCCTTAACATCTTTATAGTAAGTTTTTTTTCCTCATTCTTTTCTCTTTATTTTTTCTTCTTTACGGTACCTAATTTTTTTATCCCTGTAAAAGTACCGTCATTTTTGACGGGTCACAGCTATTACTACTATAAGTAACAATGAATTTCCACAAAGTTACTTGGAACAGATATCAAATTTCTATAACACCTCATTCACTAGACCCTGATATGGTTACACAGCACACGCTTTGAGTAAAATTGTTTTCGCGAACATACTTTGTACGGACAGGATATATGTAGTACAAAACGGTAACGTACCTCAAATAATGCCAACTTTATCTTTTTTAATAGTTTATTGCTTTCCGGTTATAAAATGATCCTAGCGCCCCAGAGCGATCGAGATTCCCGGCGTCGAATCGGTTCCCGTCTCCGCGAAGGCAACAAATCTCGCAATTAGGGCGCAAACGGCCTCGGGAAGGTACACAATGCCCAGGACGAGGGCACACAATGGCCACCGGGAAACCCGGGAAGGTACAATCCGACAAAACAAATAAAACATCGAACAGCGTGGAACTAGCACGGCCGGGCGGGCCAGGAGCGGCTTAAGAGGGTGGGCAAATATTAGCCCAGCCAAGCCCCGCTGTGACTTGCACAACAAGTATTTGATTTATATTCCAGTGTTTTCAGTTAGATTGTATTAATTATTAATCCTTCGAATTTGTTCAACAGTTTAAATATCTGCGAACAAATCGCGCCCCTGGCTCTCAGGGGCGTGCAGTGAGAACATTGAAGCGTGACATGTATGTTGAAAAAAAATCGAATAAAAAGACACCGTAATATTCGTACCACAATTATTATAATATTATTAAGATTTTGATATTTCATCCAATTCTGTCATGTAAATATTCTATTACAAGTTAACGCCGATTCCGTCAATAATTAAAAAATGCACTGCATTATGAGATTTATTTAGAAATCTAAATATATATAAATCACTTTTGGACAAAAAAACTTTAGACACCCAGGGTCTAAAGTGTACAATACAATGCTGGAAAGTGTATAAATTTTAAGTATCGGAAAAATGTAAAAACAGTGATTAAAATTTGGATAAGAGAGATGGGTCGACGATTTAATGGGACACTTATCCATGTGACAACTTAAATTTCGTTTGTCAGGTAATATATATGATGTTTATAATTAACCATAATTAAGTTATAATTATAAACTTTGCCTATCTTGACACAGAGTTTTCTAGTGAGACAGGCATAGTAAAATTAACCCTTAAACGAATGTATATTAAGTGTTAAATAAATAAATAAAATATTCAATAGAAACAGGTTTGATACCTCCAAATAAATGTTATACGATGGATGCGCACCATCGAGCGATTTTTGTATAATACGAATTCTTAGTGATATTTAGCATTTAAAAATGGCAACGTCCCACTAACCCACTAAAGAAAACGCAAAGAATACATTTGAGGAATTAAAAGAAAATAAGCAGTCAGAGGACAGAATCGTTAATTTGAAATTACAAAGAGGTCACAGCTGGGCGCGGTTCAAGCTTTTGCACAAAACCAGGCCTTAAAGTCTTAACGTGACTTACTTAGAGACATCCTTTTATCTTTATAGTTTTTAGATATCCGTTCCACAAAAGTTAAGTATTGTGTATTTAATGACTCACTTATACCATGTTTTTTGATGGCATTTACTTGTTGAAACACAAAAAGCTATTTAAATTTAAAAAATATATTTATTTAATATTCACGGAAGACCAACAACACAACAAAGAAGCATAGAAAACATTAATATAATATAGACGGCCAATTATAGGTCACCACTTTTAGAAATATGTTAATAATGATAAATATGCTATGAAATAAACTTATGCATGTTAAGAATAATACAACAAGAAAGAATAAAAAAATTTAAACAAGAGAAAAAGATACTTAATTAGTATGCAGAAAAATTTAGGTATGTTAGGAATAATACATCAAGAAAGAATAAAAAATTAAACAAAAGAAAAAGAAACTTAATTATTATTCAGAAAAACTTAGGCATGTTAAGAATAATACAACAAGAAAGAATGAAAATTTAAACAAAAGAAAAAGAGACTTGATATAGTATACAGAAAAACTTGGGCATGTTAAGAATAATACAACAAGAAAGAATAAAAAATCTTATCAACGTCCACACTAACTCAATTGCCAGTTTATATGAAAAGACCTTTGTACTACTTGGTAAGCTCTCGCAATACAACCACCGTTAGCGATGCGCAATTTAGAGTTATCACAACTTGAGTAACTCGATTATTGAAATGATTCGAATAACTCGAGATACTGTCATCAACGAATAACTAGCAACGACTACTAATATATAACTAATTATTAAATAGTTGTTAGTCAAAACGAACTTTTGAAATCCCACTCCCCGTCAGATTAGTGATGAAATTATTGGAAAATTTTGAAAAAAAAAACTGAATGATGAATTTGAAAAAGAATTTGATTTATGGATTTGAAAATATGATTGTATAGACGTACCACTATAACTAGGTGTGCGAGGGAGAGCGTCGCTGTCGCGTAACAGAAGTTGTCAGGGTGTAAATTTATTACACAATACATAATGTACAGAATGTCCGGTGAGCGGTGTCGTATTAAATACAGAAATTTGGTCGGGCAGCACTAAAGAAACCATGCAGTAATGGCGGCCGTTCTATCTGTCAAACTGTCAGACGGTAATATCGG
>JADDOH010017862.1:0-28798 GCA_016648135.1 Agrypnia vestita
AGATAGTGATCAGACAACAGATGAATCATACATACAACACAATACAAACACATCATGACTTCGGCACGGTATTGCAAGCCGATACTTAAACACAACACCAACATTCAAGACAACACATCAGCCCTGATGATGGACCCTGCAATGGGATCCGAAACGTCGGCCCGAAAGGTCGTAACAACACGGCATAATACCCCAGTAAACGCAAACTTGAAGATTCTGAGTGGCCGTGAAAACCTAAGAACATTCTTGACCAACCTCTATGGGGAGGAAGTTTATTTATCTACACGCCGGCTGGAGAGCTTAAGGAGTAAAAAAGAAAAGCTTCTAAGCAACTTAGCTTTTTTACAACGCTGTAAAGCACAGTCGGTGACACCATCTTTCATCAAATTGCGAAGACACATCCACACGGAGAAGGCTGAGAGAATATTCCAAAGAACTGAAGCTGCCCTTTTGAGAGAACGAGTGTGCAACATCCGCCTGGAATTGGACAAAATAACAAGAATTCTCTTTGACCTGCACCTGAGCCTGAGTGGTACATTGAATTACGAAGATTGGACGAAAGTGGACAAAATGACGTCAATGCAAGCGTGGCGAAACAAACAATTGGTGGAGACTCGGCAAAAACGGAAATTTGAGTCACTCAGCCGACATAAGAAAAGCTCAACTAAGGAGCTGGATTCTACCAAAGTGGTCAAAAATTTATCCAGCCTTTCATTGGACAAGGCCGCGATATCAGTTTTAGCTACAGGTTTGAATTTCGCCATAGCACCAAAAAGCATTCCAGTTGACGACATAATCTGCGGCGTAGAAGCGGCATTGCGCAAGATTCCAGTGGCCATCGCAGAAGAAATTAGACAGGATACATGCGCTATATTAAGAAAGGCTAAGCCTCCGCGTCCCAATATATCCAAAGAGGAACACGCAGCTATAAAGAGCCTTCGCGCAAACGAAGAGATCCTGATTCTTCCAGCAGACAAAGGCAAGGCCACAGTGATTTTGGACCAAGTAGACTACATAGCGAAGATGCGGGGACTTTTGGAAAGCAGCACTTATAAGAAAATCAAGAAGAATCCAACGGATAGAATCGACGGAAAAACTAGGGAGCTGGTCAAAGCTTCCAGTATTCCAGCCGATTTGCATTTCAAACTATTTGTGCAAGCGTCAAAAACACCCGCAATCTACGGGCTTCCCAAAATACATAAGGATGGAGTGCCACTAAGACCAATTGTGAGCGCAATAGGAGCGCCAACATACAAGCTGTCACAATATTTGGCCGGACTCCTACAGATGCAGACGGGGAAGACGTCCTCATGGGTGAAAAACTCAGCACACTTCGTCAATATGCTAAAAGAAATAAAGTGTGAAAGGGGTGATATACTAGTCAGTTTTGACGTCATATCCCTCTTCACTAATGTGCCTGTGGACGACGCTATGAGTCTGTTGGAAGAAATTTATGATGAAGACATCTGCGCACTGTTTGAGCACTGCCTGACGAGTGGATACTTTTCTTTCCAAGGTGAGCTCTTCCAACAAGTGGAAGGCGTAGCGATGGGTAATCCACTTTCTCCGGTGATTGCTAACTTTTTTATGGAGAAATTCGAAGAAACAGCACTGGACACAGCATCCTTTACTCCGAAGGTCTGGTGGAGATACGTCGATGACGTGTTTGCAATCTGGCCGCATGGTGAAGACAAACTAGGTGATTTTTTGGGACACCTTAATTCACTAAATAAGAACCTGAAGTTCACCATGGAGATAGAGAAAGACAACGTGCTGCCTTTTCTTGATGTTGAAATAAAAAAGAAAGCCGATGGGAGTTTCGGACACAGAGTTTATAGGAAGCCTACACATACCAACCGTTATCTACATGCGAACTCCCACCATCATCCTGCTCAAAAAAGAGGTCTCATCAACACTTTGGCCACGAGGGCCAAAAGGATATGCCAAGATGAATATCTACAGGAGGAAATGACAACACTCAGCGACGCACTGGAAGGCAATGGTTACCAGAAGCGACAGATACAACGCGTCATAAGTACGAGGTCTGTTCGCCCTGAAAAACATACAGAACCTGAGTGCAAAGGCATCGCCTTTCTGCCCTTTGTCCAAAGCGGTACAGACAGAATTGCCAGAGCTCTCAAGAAAAGAGACATTAAGACAGTTTTTGGTGCCAACTGCAAAATTAAAGATATGTTGAGATCAGCAAAGGATCGAGATCGCTTAGAAACGGACGGTGTGTATAGACTCGATTGTCAAGACTGCGATAAAGTATACGTGGGGCAAACGGCGCGTACCATTTCCAAAAGGGTCAACGAGCACAAACGGGCATATAAACTCGGTCATCCAGAAAAATCAGCACTGGCTGAGCATTTTCTGGATACCGGCCATCATTTTGCATTCGAACCGAAAATCCTTGGAAAGCCTAAGAGTCACCATGCGCGTCTTATCAAGGAAGCACTAGAAATCTACAAGCATCCGATAAACATTAATAGAGATGATGGTCTCAAATTAAAAACATCTTGGTATCCGGCGCTTCAAAGTCATTCTCGTCGCAGACTCCGCAGAGATAGTGATCAGACAACAGATGAATCATACACACAACACAATACAAACACATCATGACTTCGGCACGGTATTGCAAGCTGATACTTAACCACAACACCAACATTCAAGACAACACATCAGCCCTGATGATGGACCCTGCAATGGGATCCGAAACGTCGGCCCGAAAGGTCGTAACAACACGGCATAATACCCCAGTAAACGCAAACTTGAACACGCCAATGAAGATTTTAGATGTACCTATATCATTCAGCCAGGTATCACAGGGAAAGTTTAATGCGCATAGCTGAATTTAATAATGAAAGGGTCGAATCGATAACCGTCATTTTTCATGCACGGCTAACCCTTTGCAACTCGTGCTGTTTCATAAAAAGGTTTCTAGATATAGATTTTATACATATATGTATTGCATATGACTTCCTATCTGTACATTCAGACATGTAATTATTTCGGATATTTCAAAGGATATCAGAATAATTAATACCTATGTAAAGTGCTTTGAAAAAGTACATTTTTTAGATCCTTAGATGTTTATGAATCAATCTACTTACAGGGTGTAACAAATTTAGTCCACAATACTGTACAGGAAGGTGAATACCTAAATTGGACGTAGTTACGCGAAAAGGATCTAATCATAACATAGTCGAAGATGGCTTACATATCGATACTACCGGTATGTAAGAAAGATCCAGGCAAAAAAAAAATGTTTATAATTTTTATAAGCCTTAGAACCAACTCACATGTACAGCAGGTTAATTTTTATTTTCACCATAAATAATCAAATAAATTTATATATACCTCGGAAAACATACCTACCTATACTATTAACAATAAAAAACATACCTAACTATACTATTAACAATAAAAAATATAATATTCTACACGAAAAATCATAACTTACAATTAATTTTAAACCGAATACCAAGGAACAAATATCTTATAAACTTCAAACGTCAATATCTCTAAAGCGACTTTGTGTAGCTTGGATTCTTTTCGTTTAACCACGTCCAATTATGAGTTGAAAATGCTCAAGCAATCTTATCCTAACATCATTATGGAGATATGCGACGTCATTTGGAATTTTTTTCCAACATTTCTGACTTATTTTCTGTTATTTTCAAACTCAATTTGCGACTCATTATGACTAAATCTAACAAGAGAGACGTATCTCTCTTCAGATCCAGGCAAGAGATCATCGGAATCAAAGGAGAAGCATCACCTTTATAGTAAACTCGCTAGTTAATATAATCCCGAAATGTATAATACAAAATAAACGATAAATTAATTAAGATTCAATAATGAAGAGAGAATGAAAAAATAAAATGAATGAGATTCCTAAAACTTCCTCATAGCAAATTGTGTAATTATTTCAAAGCGAATATAATGGAAGAAAACAGAGATGGGTGCGCGAGTGATCAGTTTTAAAAACATTTCCACCCTAATTTTTATGTGGTCACCCCCAATTTCTATCATATTCATAAACATCTGTCAAACTTATTCACGCATTTGTCAATCGCATTTGACTGTTAGCAGCAGCCTGAGTTGTAATAAGTTTTACATTATTTACATAGGTATATTGTTAATTATTTGTAACTTAATTCAATTTGTATTCCTGTTAGCCGTGTAGGTACGTCTTGGCGATTTTATTGCTATTGTGCTGCATTAAAATTCTAACGCATATCATAAAAGGAATGCACGCATTTCTGATCAATATTTTGAGGTTTGCTTACTTGCGTTAGAGACGATTTTTTTGGGATTTTTCATCTCAATATCAATACTAATATTTAACAATGGATTTGGATTATCAAATTCGTGTTCTGTGGAATCTAGGAAGCTGTATGTAATGAAATCTTTGGTAAAAAAATAAAAATTACTCGAAAAATAAGTATTTCGTTTTAATTCCTTCGTCACTATCTAAAACAGCTATATTATGTTGTGAACTTATCTGCAACAACCATTATAATAAATAGGACATATCACTTAATGACAAGCGTAGTTATTTCACACGTAAGTACATTATCAGAAAACGTGATATAGAATACGAATATTAATAAAAATAAGATAAAACTTCGTATCTTTCAAATGATCACAATTTAGGGAAAAATTTCCTAATTATCAAGGTGACGCAGACCACATCCAGGCAAGGGATCAAACAATAGGTTTAAGGATGAAGCAGTGCTCATATGACATGAACATGTGCCGCAGGATGTGAGCGTGCATCAATTAATTTGACGACTAAATGCACAACCAGAAAACGTGACATCTCGGTGCGATCAAAACTTGACGCCGCAAAGGAATGTCATCGCTCCCTGAAGTCATCAGCATGCGCGTCACGCCAAACTCTGTGACGATGCTTCGTAATAGGTACAATACCAGCGGATCTTCCAGGACCATAATATGGTATGGCTCATATTATGAGGGGTGTAAGAGCAAAGGCAGCAATATCAAAAAAAACTTATGAACGCAGTCACCGAACTTTAGTAGTTTGAATTGTGGAAATTTTATAGAAAAAAGCTCCATTACTTACAAAATCTTCTCTTACAATCACTATTAAAAGCAAAGACAGTTATATCCCCTTCAACAATCAACACCCAAAGATATGTCACGTGACAAAATGGCCGCTTTATGCTAAAGTGAGAGATGATGTTGATTTTATAATAAAACATCATAGCATATCAAGACAGCAATTATTCAATTATTCAAATATTCAATTATGTAAGCAGCAAGGCAGCGATGCCCACTATTTGGTAGCAAGCAATATCCATATTTAAAAGTTAAATATTTATTTATATAAAGGGAAATATGAAAGTAATGCAGAAGAACAGAAGAGAGTACGTAAGGCTAAAGTAAATCAAAACCAAAAGAAAATAATGTTCCCAGCCGCAGTAGATAAAGTTCTCATAGCCAACGGAAAGGGTTCTTAAAAAAAGAAGAAGAAGAATCGCTCTCAAAGCGAGATACTTCTGTAATAATCTTAAAATGAGGTAGCAAAAAGCATATTACAATTTTCTAGGGCGGTTTTTGAAATCGAGTTACTATGCAATTTGAATAATGATATTTTAAATAACAGTCTGAAAAAACTAAGATACAAAAATGTTAATACGTCGTTCGCGAATCTGCGATCTTCATACTGCGTGATGGCACGGAACGAATCGCGTGTCTCGACCGTTTTGTCCGTGGTTTCCGGAAAAAAATAACGAATTCATTACGCGCGATCGCCCACATACGCCTTTTTGCTATGCACAATTTAACTCCATATTACGTACGGTAAACGAACACTTCTGAATAATATTCATTTATGTAAAAAAAAATTAAACGAAGACGTTACTGAAGATGATTTCAAGAATAAAAGTAATGACGTAGGTCAGTAACGGGCAAATATTTAACTAAACGCGTGAATGTAAAATATTTACGTAAAAAATATTCAAAAATGATTTTGAGATTTTGTATTATTAGGAAAACAATTATTTTGATTATTATTTTTTATTATTTGTTTATTAATCAATGCCCTAGTGGACTTTTACAGTACAAAAGAGTTATAATAATTAAAGTAAAGTTTTAGAGTAAATAATTAAAAAATAAATAATAGAAATAAATCATGTTTAAGAGAAATGAGCAATATATATAAACAATGATTAGTACAAAAGCAAACAGTAATAATTAGAAATCTTTAACATATTAATAATAAAATAAAATAAAGATAAGTAAACCAATATACCAGATAAATAAGATAAGAAGGTAAAATAAAGCAAAAAAATATTATTAATAAATAATTAAAACAAATTTGAAAAGGAAATGAAGTGATATGAAAAGGGAAGTGATGTCCTATAATGAGGATTGAACAAATGAAGAGTGAATGTAATGTTTGTTGTAGGGTAGTAGATAAAAAAAAGAATTACTGAGATGGTTTGGTATTGAAGGCATGGGGGACAGAGGCAGTTCGCGAAAAATCTGACATGATCAGATAAACCAAATATTGGAAGATGGTCCTATTAATAGCTTCAATAGCCCAATAGCGTACATGAAGTGGAATATCAAAAGAAAAACTGTAGTGACAGCTCTCAATCAAAAATTTCATAAAATTTCAATATTGTTGCTAAAGCTCCTTAGGCCCGGTTGTATCAAACTGGATTAAAATAAAAGTTCGTTTAAAGCATCGATTTTGAACGAATCAGATCGTTTGATTGGCGGAGAACGCAAAAATCTATGCTTTAAACGAACTTTTACTTTAGTCCAATTTGAAACAACCGAGCCTCAGGCAGTTCTTCGAGTAACTACAATTTTTTGTTTTATCTATCTAGATATGAGTTTCCCTGTAGGAGACGAGTTATGGTACATAGAAAATACTACATCTGATTGTACTGTTTTCTTTGACGGAAACCAAAACTTTAGATCCTGACATGAAAAATACTTTGAAGAAATTAATTATCTAATGATTAAATATTTAAAAATATGGCAGCTTACCGAAAGTAGATTTGAACATTTTTCTACTTGCGTTTTCCGTCTGTTTATGTGGAAACGCGTAGCGGAAATTGCGTGTTATTTTTTCATTCCAGCCGAGATCTGAAAAGGCCAATGGCCGTTCCCCTGTGGCAGTGGTACTCAAGACGTGGCTCGCAGCCCGCCGGTGGGCCGGCGTCCAGGTGGTCTGCGGTGTAACTAAATAAATACGACGCCCGAGATGTCTCTCGTCGAAGATGCCCTGATGCAAGAACTAGATAAGAGGATGAACGATTCATTCTGTGCTTTCATGTTTCTTCGCACGGAAACTTAATCCCATGACTTCTGGCCTAGGGTTTCGAATAGTTCTGAACATATACCGCCCATTGACACTTTACATCTCTGAACCTTGTGTCATGGCTTACTCTTATTAGATATTTCACCTATTAGATATTTTCTATGAAAGCCTTACATCATTTAAGTTGAAACTTAGCCATGTCCCAAATTCTTCTTTTCAACCCTTCCACTCCCCCCACCCCCAACCCTTTTACTGATCAAAGTTGTTCATTAAATGTATATTTTTCTTTTATTATTTCTTTTGAGCCATATGTATTCTTTCAAGACTTAAAGTAATAACTGTTTGTAATTACAGTAATAATATCTTGATAAGTCCAATAAATGAATAAACAAATAAAGTATAACTTCTATATTTTTATTTTTATTTCACTTATATTACTACACTTTATTTATATTTTAACCTGTTTATTCGACTGGAATCGTCACAAAATTACGTTTTTTGCTGTAACTTAGGAATTATGCAGGGATGTTTGCTTTCGCTTACTTGAGTCGAAAATTCCTAATATCAATAGTTATGGAGTTACGCGATATCTAAGTTTACATTTTTTTTCAATACTTCTCAATTATTTTTTGAACCGTTATTACAGCAACTTATTATTACATTATATTATTACAAAAAATTCATTCGTTTCAATACAAATTAAACAAAATGATAAAAATCCTGCAGAAATTCTATTGGAATGTTTTCCAATTGGAATTGGCAGTATATTATTATTTTATTTGACTTGTATTGGAGGGAATGATTTTCTCACATTCGATATAAGTTAATGATAGTCCAACGTTTTACAAGAAATAAGTCAGAAATATTGAAAAAAAATACAAATTGAAATGTCGCATATCTCCATAATTATGGATATTAGGTCATGGTTGCTTGAACATTTTCGATTCATAATTAAAACAGGAATATAGTCCTGCGAGATTATTAATGTTATCCAATTAAACCTGTTTACTATTAATATGTTTTATTTTCTCGTATTTATTGGGTTTACAGTTCGCGCCCTGCGAGCTCATCACCGACAAAATAATTACATTTTATTATTGTTAAAATTTTAAGGAAATATTAAGACGATGTTTCGACGTTTGAAGTTTGAGAAACCCCGCCCCGAGGGAGCCGCAATTCTTTCGTAGAGCTTCACTTCTGGAAGTTCTCATAAATGATAATAAAGAATACAAACCCTGTCTTCACTTCCTCGTCCAGCAGGAATAAAGAATTTATTTTACCGACGCTATACAGCAGAAATGCTTTCGTTTCAATTATAGAAACTACACTGCATCAGAAAAAATTGAAAGAATGGGCTCTCCCTGACTAGGGAATCCAATCCCTGAATCCTGGTCAAGTTTAGAATCCTAGAATTATTATAGTAGTATCTACGTTTCAAGAGTACGCTGTCAGTACATTAAATCATAAGTTGTACGTTAACGTACATACATATTTTTATTTATTTATTAATAATACTCATCCTGAATCGGGCTTTAACATAATATAAAACACAAAAAATTCAAATAGCATAGATATCCAAATACCTAACATAAAAATTACAAGAAGTGAAAGAATATCAACAAGATAAATACAATAAATACTAGATTAAGGCAAACTATAAAATAGGAGATAAGTAGATTTATTTTTTATATCTGTAGTGTACGAGCATAAAATATGTCAACAGAGCTATATTGATTACCTAGGTGGTGTAATCTATGTATAGGTGAATTCATAACACAGTGCACTGGATACCTTCATAAAATAGCTCGCCCTTGTCGCAAAACAGACCGCGATCGACCGTATCAGGTACCTGTAACTCTGTAAGTAATCATTCTGGATAATTGTTATAAGAATCTCGATACATATTTTATGTATATTTATTCTATAGAAAGTAACTAGTAAAGTAACGAAATTTTCAGAATTGATAATTTGTATTCATTTCGGGGACCAAATTGGATCAACGTAAATGATAAAACACTTAATAATTATTAATTAACCCGGAGAAATAGCAAAGTATATTTTCATACAACGAAAACCGAAAAACCCGAATAGTAGAGGCAGAACCTTCGAAGATTTTGTAGCATCTCGGCAGAATTGTGACAAATTTTTTTTTTTGTTAACCTTCAGCATGGGACCCAATTACTGTAGCGAAAACGTCACAAAAACGCTCCAAGCTTGAGTGTCAATGAGAATTTTTCAGCACTCTGCACATTTTACGGTGAATTAAAAATCACTGGAAACATTAAAAAGTTAAACTCAAAACATCGCGAAATGACATTCTCTATGTAAGGAGCGACAGAATCGCTACGCAAATCAGTTGTTTTTGACAGCGAAGACAAATCACAGAAAGAGCGACACAGAGAGCGACGGCGGATATTGACCAACGATAGAGTACTTACCGACGTGTGAGAAGTGTTCAATAGTGATCAGAGCGGCACAAATGACGTGAATCATAATTTATAGAAACAAGTGGAAGATTCTCGAGTGACTAGTGCAAGACTTATTTAGCTCTTGATAAATTTTCCTCCTAAAGTTCTAAGAATCAACCCTCTTCTTTTTACTCTTCTTGTTTCTACAAACTACAGGCAAAATCCATACTTTTGTATGGCGAACTTGCAACAAATTTAATGCACTCACAAAAAAGAATAATTTAGACTTATTTCAAAATAACCCTACTCGTGTGCGACACTTGCTTTCCGATCAATTTTTCAAATAAAATATATGTTACTATTTTTCATTACATCAATTACATATAGTTTTATTAATATACTTATCATATAAATGTATACCACGCAAATACGATGGTACCAGTGAAAACCTGTAATTGGCTTTTTTTTAAATAGAGATGTGAACACGGAATACGTGTCACATCAATATTCTTACTACTTTCAAACTAAGCTATACGCTTGTGCTATGAAAATAGGACTAACTTGCTAGTCTGGAGTGAGGTTCGAACCCGCGACCTTTGGATCACGAGGCCAGTGTCCTAACCACAATACCAACAAGCTACTCTTTTTGTGTTTCCCATTCTTTTTATTTACTTAATTACTATTAGCTGTAGGTTTTCCGAATAAACATAAATAAAAAATAAATAAATAAGGTTTATTGCGAATTACAAAATAGGTCTCCGTTTGAATTCTTACCCGTTGATTTTGGTTAATTAATAAAACATTGATTGGTTTCAAGTGTTTCATTAGTCTCCCGCCGCCGCGATCCCGTGACAATATACTAAATAAGGTTAAACAAAATATTACAAACAAATTTAAAAAGTTATTACATTTTGTGTCGTCACACCGCGAAGCCTCGCGATTGGTCTAATATATCAATAAAATTACAGTAAGCCTCGGACGTAATTCATTCATATATTCAGCTACCGCCGTTATTTTAAGTGAAAGTGTTGCCATAAAACACACCCAATAAATCGTTCGCATTAACCGTAAACTCTAGATGGGTTAACCCTCTACTTATCAAATCCGAAAATTTACTGCTATTAAAATTTCACATTTAAACTAATGTGGAACACTGTGCAGTTTTCGATACTTTCTGATGCCATCCCGAAAGGTATTATTTTTATGCTACAAGGTTTCAAAACAATTCATTCGACTTTTCAATCTCGGTGCATTTGGAGCCTTCGCCTTATTCACAACTCAACATCAAGTGTCTCTACCCTGAACCAACACACTCCGCTTAGGGAATTTAATTAATCTATATATATATATATACGTGTGGGGGTGGCTGTACGTGGGTGGGAGTGGGTGACGAAAATGTGGTTTCTAGCACATTGTTTTGTTATGGGAAGGCCGAAAATGCTTCAGATTGTTTCAAAATAAGCGCGCCGACTGTGTCGGTGAGTCTAGAAGGTTCCGGAAAAACCTGCTCTAGAAAGTTCTGGAAGTAGAAGGTTCTAGAAAATTCCCGAAAGTTCTATAAGATTCTAAACTGAATGGCGGAATGTGTCAGTGTGTCTAAAAGGTTCCTGTACATTCGATAAATTTTTTGAAAGTTCTGGAAGGAGAATGTTCTAGAAGGTTCGCGAAAGTTCTATGATGATCCAAACAATGTACGAAAAATCTACGCGTGCGAAGCCGCGCGGGCACAGCTAGTCTATTGTAAAATTCAAGAGTGTGATCAAAAATATATTTTTCTAATAATTTCTTCTATCAACCGCCACCCCTTCTACTTCCTGTAGATGTGCTGAGTAAAACCTGTGCATAGTTGTTGCAGGACCGCTGGGTTAGAAATATAAAGATATGAAACTTGAAAAAATCTGGGAGCCACAGTACTCGTAAAACCATGGCTATAAATATCAAACATAATAATTTGTTTGTCTATCCGTCTGTGATTTCGTGTAAAATCCGTCATTTCGTTCGAATTCACGGCTAAAAAAAGCAAATTAAACGGCCGGAGATGGAGCTTGAACCCCGGGCCAGAAAACTCGAACCGGCCGCCTAACGCATTTTGCTACAGCCGCCTCTTCGTGGACGGCTAAAAAGATACCATAAATATATATACTAGGGCTTAGAAAAGACGCGAACCAATGTTCCGTCATTTTTGACGGGTTACAGCTAGTGTGTAAATATTTAGAACGAGCGTTACTTTAGTCATTTTAGTTATTAAGATTATGGTTATTTGTCAATACACCAATATTTCTATAATTGGCTGTAATTTAATATATAAAATTTTGGATGAAAAATTAGTAGACGCGTTTGAAATAGCTTTTAAAATAATATTACTTAGTACTTATTTTATATAATATATTCAACACTTCAAACTTTAAGAATAGATTCGAATAAATATATTATTACGGATTAGTTTAACATGAATAATTTTATTTGATAGACTAGCTGCACACCCGTGAAAACTCACGGGAAATAATAATAATAATAATTAATAACGACCCTTGCTTGATCACGCAACACGAGCCGCGCACTGATCGCGTGTCACATTCTTATTATCTAAAGTTATCATTAAAGCAAGTTATGGATGGACAACGAAATTATTATATTTAGATTAGATCATAAGATATAAATGTACCGTAACTACTTATTAACTTACTATTTTATTACATTATAGATGTCTCACACAGGCAAGGCTATTTACATGGAAAAGTAGCTATGAAAGTCTAATATATCTTGATAATATACATATATCTTGATTAATCCCTCTGGGAACACACTGGGATATCCTTCTGGGGACTCAAATCCAGTAATTGTGGTCCTAAAATTTTTTAACATACTCAAAAATGTTGTTACTATTTTGTTTTTGCAACGGTAAGATAATGGCATAAAAGATTTCAACCTTTCATCGTAAACTCCAAAATATTCGGCCGTATTTTGAAATAAGCAATATTGCATTTTCTGTATCTTGACAGTTAATGTATAACATTGTAATGTCGCCAATTTTGACGTTTTAAGTTTAACAGGATTGAAATTAATGTATTCAGAAAGCTCTTATAATTGATTGAATTCGTTAATTTCAAACCTGTCAAACTTAAAACTTCAAAATTGAAACGTGACAATGGCAATATTGCTATAATTTTCATCAGGACGCTGTGGGAGAAAAAATTAATAAATTCATAGAAATAATCTTTTTTTATAAGCTTTAAATATAGAATTAGTACTTATTTCATGTAATTTTAGTCGAAACATGAGAATAGGCCTGATGACAGTATTAAAGAATAAGTGATTTTAGAGAAGTAAATACTTTGAAAGGATTCTAAAAAATGATCCAGTTTTAATACTCACATTAAGATTAAAAATATTGTCAATAAAATAAAATTATAAAATTGTGCAATCCGCCATTTTAACTTAAACATCGGTCAGAGCGAATGACGTCAAGCCTCAGTACCCATCACCGTGTCTTTGAACCGTTGCCATAGATACAATGCAATGTTCACTGAGGCTTGACGTCACGTAAATGAAATGACAGCTGCGGGCGTTTTTGCGCGAAATTAAAAATATGTAATGAAAATGCAATTATTTTCGGTAATAGTAGACGTATACCTACAATATAGAATGTTATTTCAAAATCTGTCATCATCTGCCTATTGTGAGGTTACTTTTGCGATAGGTATTTCGATAATCTGTTTGAAGCTGAAGACCGCCTGGGTAAAAAGGGATCGAAGATATCACTTTTCTAATGGCATTGCAGACATCGGACACCGCAAATAAAGGTATATAATTTGAGAGAGATATATGAAAATATACTAATCTCTTTATTTCAGTAAGACGAACATCGAACACCGACGTATACCTACACCTATATCTCGCTTATTTATTTATTTTATTCTCGTCTATTAAGTGTTGGGATAACAATATATTTTTTAATTATCTAATGTTGCTATTTTCGGAATATGGTCGAATAACTGTCAAGATACAGAAATATCAATATGCTTGCGTCTGCGTCTGCCGTGTTATCTTGGGAAAATTGTCTCGTCATAAAATCCCACAAAGCAGGCGAAAGACTCAATTCCGTGAAATAACCGGTACATCGTAAGAGAGCCCTGACCGACCGACGCCTAATAAATGGAAATAGAATAATTTAAACATGAAATATACATAACTCTTACCGCCGAGGCGCCCAGCTGTGGACCCCGTATGAATGAAAAAAAGGCGTGCGAAGAAATCATAAAAAAAGTGAATTAACACGGATGCTTGGTTCTGCAACTTCACCTTGACACCGCGATATAACAATAAAAATAAACTCTTATTTTCCACCTATAAATATTCATCAGTCATCAGGCAGAGCGTAGCAACATTTTTTTTACAACTTTGAATTAAAATTCATATTTATGCTTCCCGTTGCGCTATTTTTGCAGCGTCGCAAATTATATTATATCTAAGAGATATTAATAGTCGTAACTAAATCTCTTGACCGTGCTTTGATGCGTGATGATGACGTCATGCACACGGCACTGCATGACAAGGTATTTTTCAAGCACACGTGCCAAAATCTTGTAGATTTCACATAAAAAAGTAATATTTACATTAAGACTTCACAAGAATGTCGCTTAGTGGTTATTTTGAAATAGGACGCCATCACTCGTGTAGTTGAAAGTCAAAACATACCTAACTCTACGAAGTATTTTTTGGCAAATCCAAGAAAATAGTATCACATCATGTTTATAATTTAAATAAACAGATTTTTAACAAGCAATACATTCATATTGATAAATTATATGAGAGTTAACTGATCTTTAAAACTAGCCATACACCCGTGAAAAATCCCGGAACATAATTTAAGTATTATTAATTTATTTATTTATTATACAAGATAAAAAGCCTGTCGAAAGTAGGAAGTGTAAATTAATGGTTCACTTCTTTGCTAAGCCCTGCTCTTACAATGCGTAGTATATTTTTGACGGGCCATAGAGAAGCGGCGGTGGTGGCTATGTAGTTTAGTTGCCGTCCGCGCGTCCGAGGTTCGAGTCTTTATCCAGCCGTGAATTTTCGTTTTTTAGCCGTGATTTTCAAGAATTTAGGGAGTTACGGGACAGACAGACAACGAAATTGTTATATTTAGATAAGAGATAGAAATGAAGTTAGAGAATATATTGACATTCAAATCTAAAAAAAAAAGTGGTTGAATATATTTTGATACTAAACGACTCACTTTTGAAAACATTGCAATAAAGTACATTAATTTATGAACATGTTTTCATAATAATGCTGTCATACCGCTTATATTTATAAAAGCTATTATTATTATCCCGCTTTAAGGATAATTTTTCTGGTCCTATCATCAAAAGCATAATATTGTAATTTATAATTTTAATTTTAACCTGTATAATATACACGCATACAAACTAGGAAAAGAGCCCAGTAAAGAATTTAAAAAAATTAAAGTAGGTATACATGTATTGCACAAAAAAAAATTAAAAATGCTTTAAAAATGCAATTTTCCCAGAACAATCGCGATTCTACGGGTGAAAAGATGTCCCTTTACAAAACTTTGATACAGATTCAAAACTAAATTAAAGTACAAATAAAGAATGAACAGAAGAGACATTTTTACTATTTTTTAACGTCCACAATATTATATATAATTATAAATAAAATTACATTATAAAAACCATCAATACCAATACTTATACCAATTTTTTTTTTATTTGATTTTTATTTATTATTTTATTGTTATACGTATATCTTAGTACATTATAAATTAAGTTGTGTATTTTATTTTTATTGGGTTATTTACTGCTTTCTTATTATTATTATATGACTATTGTCAAATAAGTAACTTGTAAACGTAGCGTCTAAATTCAATTTATTAAAATGAATTGTTTGTATATTTTTATTTATTTGTAAAAAAGGTACATATTTTTACATCTAGTAATTAACATACCACTTATACATAAAGATTCCCATAACATATATCAACATAAATAATCATACATAGAAACACATTTTCACATCTGACACAAAATAAAGAAGACATTTTAAAAAACATGAAACAATATAACATGATCATAGATCAAACTTACTTTTCACATATTTTGCACTAACCTACGAATAGTATTGAGGTTATTTATTTCTTTGTATTTGACAATATTTAATCATGTATTTGCTTTCGGAGACGTTTAATTTTAATTTATTACTATATAATGATTGTGTTCTAGGTTCTAGTTCATTTTTAATTTAATAGACACGTTCATCAGTTTTATTTCCAGCTATGTATATTAATGTATCGTTCGCAAATAATTTTATCTCGCAATTCTCATTTTGTTATGTCATTTACAAAAATGACAAATAATATTGGAGCCAACACTGATCCTTGTGGGACACCTTTTTCAATAAGTTATGCACTGGTTTGTCTATTGTCGTAAATTGTATATAGAAAGTGTATGTCGTAAATTATACAAATAAATAAATTTATACACGTGTCTTAAAATGTACTCACGATTTTCAACACGAATAATTCATTTATAAATAACAATGCTCATAAATTGACCAACCAAGCATCCAGAGAATCGAAAAGCACTATCAAACATCAAAACAAAAGACGACGTTTGCCGATAATTCGCTGACAAAGCCCCGATGGTGTTCGCAGCGCACGCGAGGTCCCAACGTAGGCCGAGGCTTTAGTAATACCATTCCAAGCGTGCTATCTAATAATTCTATTTAACTACAATGCATTTGGAATGTGCGCAATACCGCTCCTCCTTAATCCGCTGCACAACAGCGAGTTATAATAAAATTTTAAGAATCTACATGAATTATTATCGCCGTCTTATTCAAACACACGCTAAGTTGTGCTAATGCTATCTTGCTCGCGGTCACGACCACAAATCAAACACGTTGCCTGTTATTTTTTCGTTGTCATGTATTTGACAATGCTATTTTTTTTCTGTAGGTACAGATAAAAAATAACACAATCCGTCAGTCAAATGATGACTATGAAAAAAAAATACGATACAATCTATGGGTCAAATAATGACAGAGAAAAATACGAAACAATCCATCGAACAAATGAAGTTTGGGCAAAAATAACAAATGATGACTTCAAAAAAAAGATGATAGAATCTGTTTATTAGTCAAATGATGACAGGAAAAATACGAAACAATCACTCCGATAAATAATGGCAGAAAGAAAAATAAAAACAGTCTATCGTTCAAATGATGACAGATTAAATTATGAAAACTACATTTAATAGTAGAGTTATTATTTTAGACAGTGCGCAGGTTTGTTTATAATATTCTGTAACTAAGATAAATATGTAAATATACATTTATTTAATGATTTCAGTGTGTAGAAGTGAGCGTTTGTTTTTCTTAGTTAAAATATACTTAGATAAAAAAGAGTGTGACACGCAATCAGCACACGCCATGTTACCCGGTCACGCAAAGCATGTCGTTATTATTATTTCCCGTGATTTTTCACGGGTGTACGTACGGCTAGTTAGTAACAATATTTGTGTCTCACACTGTACAGCGCTGACGATGACGCGACTTCCCGAGACAATAATTATTACGACAACCAAATTTACCAGAATTTGACTACTTTGGGCTAGGAGAGCGAGACAAAGCACTATTCCAAAACAATATTCACACATACGTATGCGTCCTTCATCTCTGACTAGACGTATATTTGTGTAAGTATGAATTTACAAACTTAAGCACATACATTCAAACGTTAACAGGATGTAACTCAGTAAATACAGTATGCAAGTAAACTCTAGGAAATATTGATAGTCAAAAAGAAATTTTAAAAGTTGGAATATTTCAAAGTTGTTTTATAGCAAAAGTTGAATTGCTATTGCAGATAGATATATGCGTGAATAATATTTAAATACTAGTTTGTTCATTTTGCTTTCAACAATACTGACATTTCCGTTTATAATCATATTTATGATTGATATTTTAAATTGCGTCAAAACATGTATATTCGATTCAACCTCCCGATTACGTGTATATTGAAATAATTCTTATTTATATCTTTTTTCCTCTCGACTGGTAACATTGGTATTAGATGTCATTCGTGGTTATTGAGGTAAATAATTCTTACAAAGGTCAGATGAGTCATGTTCCGGCAAACTGAATTAAACAGCCACGTTACTGGCGAAGTAATTTAAATGTAGGGCGAAGCTGCCCGCAGGGTCTGTTTGCTAGTTAGTATTAAACTTGTGCACTGATCTATAATATTAACAGCCATATTTTCTTCATAGATATTTAATTCCCTCATATGTATACTCGTATTATGTATATATATAAAAATTCGATTAAATTTATTCATATTTTTCAATTGCTTGTAGCCTAATATAAAGCATTTCTATATTTTGGATGTTGCCATTATATTAGATCTAGGGAGGTTTCTGAGTGCCGTTGCAAGACTGTTCGTCCTTTAAAAAACCCTACACTTTTTGACCGATCTAAACCAAAACTCGCATAGTTACTCTTTAGGACCCTGCACAAAACACTGCTTGTCCCTTTTGCTCAGTTGCCTTCCCTGAGGAAAATATAGTCATCCCACCCCAGCCCCTTCCAATCACCACGTTGCCTGCAGCAAATGCTACATAATATATGGTTATTATTATGTATATCTGAATAACGGTCATTCGCTAGTTCATTATTATGTTTTTAAAGCAATAAAATATTTTGATAGATACCAATAAGACATAGCAAACGTCTATTGTGAGACGCTCCATAATTAAAAAGAAGCAGGATTTTGAAATGATTTCATTTGCAATTTTACAGCGCTTTGTATTACTAACTTCGCATTCTAATATAATAATTATTGCAGTAGAGTTTGTTTCATCATAATTTCCCACGCAATGGCCAGTGTTATTGAGAAGCGTGTTCAACGTCCAAACACGGCATACTACCTGCGGAATATCGGCTCGCCTCAACATCATTTTTATAAATAGCGAACTCAATATGGCAGCGCAACGTTTGCTCCAGTTACCGCCAGATGAAACCCACCGGGAGAAGCGCGAAAAGGCTGTTAGTGTAGAAGTATAGTACTGAATGAAGAAAACATCACAAAAGAAATGCGGTTGAAAGTAACCAGAGAAAATAGCAACATAAGTAAGAAAAACTTACAGAATGAAAGGTATACAAGTTGCTAGAAATCAATTGTTCAAAACTCAATTTCTCGAGCGCAATTGGTCAATATCAATTACGGTTGGGCCTCGCACCGCGAACTTAATTCGTTCCACAAACCGGTTTGTGGTGTGAAAAGTTCGTGGTATGAAACGTGATTAGTATGCTATGAAAAATAAACTAATTGGTATCGGACAGTCCAAATCACTATTTAGATATTTGTATACTTTTATTCGTCTTCATGGTTACAGGTGCTTCAGATTTAGAAGCTTCGGAAGTTACTTGCTCAAGATCTTTTTCTCGTTTCTGATGTTTATATGACTTCTTCAGTTCTTCCGTGGTCTTTGAGTCTAGGTTCTGAAGTAGGTACTGCCACAATGTCTTTCCAATATCAGGTTCTTCTTCTTGATCGCGAGTTGACCACAGGTTTTTCATTCGTAGTTCAGATTCCTGGAGTCTTTTCTATGAGTCTAATGACGTGCACAATATTAAATTCACACAATACAAAACTTCCTCAATGAAGCATTGCAAGCTTCAAAGCTCCTGGTTTATAGTGCTTTCGTGTATAATACTTCTACAAGTTTGCTATTGTAACCTGGGTTGTCCTCGGAATGAAATTGCCCGAAATGAAAAACCAAAGAGTTGTTGTTCAAGTTTGCATCGCTTTTCAAATAAAAATATATCTCATGATTGTGTATTTTTTGTTAATTCCCAAACATTTATAAGTTTTTGGAGTTATATCCAATTGATACAAAGTAGTCGATATGTTTTTGCCTTACCTATTAGGGTTATTAATTGCCCAGGTTTGGTGAACATGATTAATTATCGTATATTATATCGTTATGGCACGAGACATCATGCTTTATTTCACGTAGACGTTTTTCGCTCTATTTTTACACATGTTTGCAAAGATTGCATAAAGTTGATAAAGAATTTAAACTGTGGGCATTTGTTTCGTATGTTAAGTTAGGTATCTGTGATCTTATTTAAGTGTTCAATAAAACGGATATTTTATACGAATCGTATATTTTACAGAGAAACAAATCTCGACGTTTCGCTGAACTCTTATTCAGCTTCATTAGGAGGGCGTCCTATCACGTCGGAGGTCTAGAGTTCGGCCAATACCTCCGCCGTGATAGGACGTCCTCCTGATGAAGCTGAATAAGACTTCAACGAAACGTCGAGATTTGCTTCTCTGTAAAATATACGGTTCGTATTTTTAGTTTTTGAACACTTAAATATGTCTAACGACCGTAATAATAACCTTAACTCTTTAATATCTGTGTTCTTACTATTGTTTATTTATTTTATTATCTGCATTGTCTGTTTCATTTCTAAATATTTTCTCTCCAGTTTTGTATTATGTAATGATTTTTTTCTTACACAGTACGAATTATTTATTACCTCACCTTCATTTTTTAACATTAATTTTATTTTAACATAAGTTCCAATGTTTGATACAGTATTCTTTTTGTGAATTAATAATTCACCCGTGTAAATAGAATAAATACAAGGCAAAATAAATAGCTATTCAAGGAATCGAGAACCTTTGAAACATCCGACAAAAATTAAAAATAATGAACAGCAAAACAGAAATGTTCCTGTAAGGTTTCGGGCTTACGCAGTGCGTGGGTTTGACCGATTGATCTTTATAAATGATGTCATCCGCTCTGCATTTGTTGAAAACTAACGGAATGAACCGTACGAAGGAATTCATTCCAATTTTTTATTTTGGAGCGAAGAGAAATTGGAACCTTCCACGAGGGCACGAGTGCTCTAACACCGACCCAGCAACATCGTCTGCAACAGTGTGAACAGCCGAAGAAACGATCAACAAAATGAATGGTTGAATAATTAAACACGATGGTCTATCGGTGTGATATTCCTGTGGCGTCGTTGGTTATTGATTGGCCTTGATTGGGAGTTACAAATTGTTCTTATGGCACGCGAACCAAGAACAATTGACGGTTATAGTCTGCGCGGGCAGCATTACAATATGGAGTGTGTCGGACTTGCAACGTTGGTGCGCTTGCTGCCAGTCGTGACTGCAAAAGTTATTTATGAAGGTTCAACAGGTGCAATGAAAATAACGGATTATAGCCATAAATGAAGCTTTTTTCATTGTTGTTGAGTGTCTTGGCAGCAAGTAAACACTAAATTGATTTGACGCCCTGCCTGCTACACTAGTAATTTACTGTATTATAGCAGACAGTGCTCTTCCAGTAGTTTTTTTTTTTTTTTTTTTTTTTTTTTTTTTTTTTTTTTTTTTTTTTTCATTAAAAAATATCATTTATTAACCAGACTCTCATTCGAAAAATACAAAATGTAAGAAAACCGGATCATAGGAAATCAGTCTCAAAAAAATAATACGGAATGTGTTAGGGTGATGATGAAGTAATTTGGCGAGTAATTTATGGCGGAAGTAAAAACATTATTAAGTACCTCTGTATTAGCACAATATACTAGTTAAAAAATGTTATTGTTGTTGCACATTGTCAGCGCTCGGTCTGTCTTCGGAAGAACTCTTCATGACCCCGTGCACCGAAGGCGTATTATATATATATATTATATATAAAATAGCCAAAGAAAACGCCTCGAGAAATAAATCTGCGTTGCTCCCACATTGCGTGTATTGAAATAAAAAATTAATATAATATTAAAAAATAATGACTATATTATTTCTTTATATCTACTTCTTTTATATGAGTAATTCTACCAACATGTTTCAGAAAAACCTTTCCATCGTCAGGGTGTTGTATACAGCATAAAAAAAATAAAAAAAAATAACACCCTGACGATGGAAAGGTTTTTCTGAAACATGTTGGTGGAATTACTCATATAAAAGAAGTAGATGTAAACAAATAATATAATCAATTTTTTTTTTTAAATTCAATCTACAATGTTGCTGAATCCATTGAAAAAATAATATAATATGGTTCGGAAGAATAAATAAAAATAAATATTTAAACGAACTGACCGTTACCACAAAAGTGTGTCTAGTTAAAGGATTAAGCCACTTGACATTTTCAAAAAATATTTATTTTTTTTGCTTCATCTTATAGCTTAATGTTCTAAGAATAACATCCGATTAAAAATTTGAAGTTAAAGCGAGAGGTGAATTTTTAAACGAATTTTCATTATCTTTTGCATTTTTCTCAGAACTCCCCTTTTTAGACTGATGGAGAGATGTTATGTGTTAGGCCGATTTTGTTCAAATTTTGCTAATAACATTATTTACGATGTATCGAATGATCTTTTTGATAAAATACGCCATTTCTTTGCTATTAATTAAAAAAAAATTAATTAAATTATTTCCAAACTGATTTCATTTGCACAAAAATAGTTCACAAGTTTTTTCGATCCGCTGCATTATAGAAATTACATCGTTTGACAAGAAAATAATTAAATTTTTCATTTCAGTAACAGACGAAAACTAGGCGCTTTTGATATGCGGTGCTTAAGAAGAGTGGAAAAAGACGTCAACTGTCAAGGACATCAAGAGACCATAAACTGGATCTCAGGAAAAATTGAATAGTGGAAAATTAAATCCAATTTATATTCTTCTTAGAGCGTGGCTGAGGAGCCCTATTCTCAAACCGCACACTCTTCCACAATTCAATTTGTATTAAGTATTGAATGAATCTATTATGTACCTACATTTTGATTCTATTTTAGGGTTTACGACCCCATTGGAACTTTTATGGCGAGGTTTTTCAACAGGTTGATAGTTAAAGTAACGTTATATTATTAATTTATTAATCAATGAATCAGATTGAGTCCACGACAGAATTACAAAAACGCATTAATACCAAGCGAAAAAGCTGAGAAAGAAACGAAATAGGAACGAAAATAGACTGAATGCAGTGAAATGGGATCACTTAGGCAAATATGTGGCAAGCCCATTTATGACAGAGTAAATAAAGAATGAACTTATTTTGAACGAATGTTAGCTGATCTTATCATAGTGAAAAGGATTAAAGAAGAATCGCTTAGGTAGTCATGTTGAAGGATTGAATGAAGAGAGATGGTAAAAAAGATATTATATGACGCGAGTGTTTAATAAAAGACCACCGAAAAGACTTGACATCACCAGATATGTAATAGAAAATAATCCTATCGAAAGTCTCAACACTTTATGAGCTTACGTGAGAATGTATAGAAACAGCGTGATGTTAAGTTAGTAAGATAGATGCTCAAAACAATAATTTACGTAAGTCTATTTGTAATAGAGTAGCTTGTTGGTCTTGTGGTTAGGACACTGGCCTCGTGATCCAAAGGTTGCGGGTTCGATCCTCACTCCAGACTAGCAAGTTAGTCCTATTTTCATAGTACAAGCGCTTAGCTTAGTTTGAAAATAGTAAGAATATTGATGTGACACGTATTCCGTGTTCACATCTCTATTTTTTATAAAATAAAAAAAAAAAAAAAAAAAAAATAAAAAATAATTTATTCTGTCAATCAAGATCTAAAATAAAGCCTATTGAAGCTTAATAGAAAAATAATGACGAAATAAATTAATATATAACTTGTTTATTACTTAATTAATTAACACAATTACTTAATTAATTACACAATTACCTAAATTAATTAAGATTATTATCAAGATGAATTATAGAAGTCTCACAGAGACAAAGCTATTATACGATAGCCCAGGACTTATATATTACTTATATTATCATTCATCATATAGTATCATTACTAGCTGCGAAATCTATGTACACTAGTTCATTAGAAAATACTACAGATGTCCCTAGCGTCCAATCGAATATACGGAAGGTTTCCAATTCTGGAACACATATACAGCGTTCAAATATTTAACAATGTGTGGATATCCTTGCGATGGAATTGGTGAACATTGCATTGTGTAGAGTGATCACTATATCCAGCCTATACAAGCTGTAAGCCCTGGGTGGTCGTATATAAGACTTCCATACACGTTTCTCATATTATAAATAGTTTCGTCTCTGTGAGACTTATATAATTCATCTCGATTACGAAATAAATAACTTAAAAAATAAACATTGATGTTCTTTGAACGGAGTGACACGACTCGACAAGGTGAATTATATCATTAGCACCTAACAATGAAATTACCTCGACTCGAATGTTTAAAATAAGGGTTTCAAAGAAGTAATATGGCCGGGCGTCTTATGGCATCTCTCTGTTTGAACTGAGAGCTTCAAAGGAAATTCAGTAGGAAAACTTTAAACCTTTAACGCATTCCTATCTTCGTTACTACAGTGAATGCTACTGGGCGTGTACGCGAGAAACATTTCCTTAAGCAATTTATTTGATTCTATACTTCAATTACCGTTGGTTTTCCATTCTATATTATTATATAAGACAAGTATTTTACCCGTCATGGTAAGTAAGACGATGGTCAGGTAAATTGTTGGATATAGGTGGCATTGGAAAGAGACGCGGCAGAATTTAATCTATCGCGAGGATTTTTAAAAACAAAAAATGCTATTCATCTAAACAGTAAAGCATAAAAAACAATTGACAGTAAAATGTCACATACCTATATGGCGAAATACCCTTTAAGTACAGCGTCACAAGACAAGACACACATACCCGGACGTTTATTATTAATTATATTATTGATTAGGTAACTAAAAAAGTAATTTCATATCATTGAAAGATTTGGCAGATACTTCGTGGTGCAACATTATAATTTAAAATATGTTTTATTTTACTTTGTAATACACACACAATATGAGTTATTAAATTACAACTATAGTTTCGAGAGGAGCAGTCCCTCTCATCATCAGGTATAGATAATAACTGCTCCTCTCGAAACTATAGTTGTAATTTAATAACTCATATTGTGTGTGTATTACAAAGTAAAATAAAACATATTTTAAAAAGTAATTTCATATTTATAAAGAAACATTTTCAGTATCTCAATTAATTTTAATTCTCATTATTTATTTATTATTTTATTTGTAGAGTTTCTGAAACAATTTTGCGGAATATGAGAACATTCTTAATTATTTATTTGTATTATTTATTTATTTATCAACGCCCTAGTGGGTTTTTACAGTATCTATATATAAAGTTACAAGAATTTTTACATAAACATAAAACACGTTCTTAAAATAAAAATAGAATAGAAGAAATAGAATAGAATAAAAATAGAACAATCATTAAAATACTTTAAATAAATACATATAAATAATTATTAATTTAAAGGAAACAGTAATAATTAAAATATAGAAATAAAACATTAAAATAGAAACAAACAATCATTAAACCACTTTAAAATAAATAAATATATAAACATAAATGATTAGTAGAAAAGAAAACAGTAATAAGTAAAACCTTTAACAAAAAAAAAAACAAATAAATAATAAAAAATAGTAAGTAAAAAGCAAATTCAGAACGATATTAATTCAAGGAGAACAAAAATAACTAAAAATTTAGTCCATTAAACAACTGTAGGTACCCAATTCTACTGGCATATTCTAAGTAATTCTTTAATTCGGGTATGCTCTTACAATGAAAAATGTCAATGAATTTCGAGAACTTGTTTCCAAGGCGATGCATGCGTGTTAACGGTGAATTTAAAAATAGTTATTCCTGTGGGTCCCCACAAAGAACACTTTTTGATGACTCGTTTACTTTACACGAGACTATCTGAATCAGTTCAGGGCAGTCCAACATACTTTTAATCATTTTAAATAGAAACACAATATCGCTCACATCTCTTCTGTATGATAATTTCTTCAAATGAAGTGCATTCATTAAATTATCATAATTTATGTTTTCTATTGGAATACGCATTTTAAAATTTATAAACTACAATTGCATTTTAGTAAGATTATATATCCAGTTGTACAGTGTAACATAACGGACATCGACTTTTATTTTATTTATAATATCACACCGTCTTATTGCGGCGGAATAATGTTACAAAATACTCTGACTTACTTTTACGTTAATTTTCAAGTAATGTATTTTCATTCTGTATTGCTTAATAAGTATTAACAAACGTTCGCGTATTGATCATCAATTTTAATGATAATCGTCTTCTTACGTCTCTCCACTGCTGGACATCAACAAAGATTGGTCATTTCTGTATAAAGTGCTTACTATCCACCAGACTAACTTATCCCACAAAATGATGAATATTCCCTAACATTAGCCGGGCAGAGCCCAGCGAAGTGACGTCACCGAGGGACGTCCCTTGATAAGACGCCCATAATTTGGGAGAAAATATAATTACAATCCATCACACAAGGTTCGAGGGTAGGTTTTCACAAATTACCTTACGGAAAATAGTAATAAAACGTTGTTGAAGTTTCCTCCTTCTGGTCTGAATTTAATTATTACTGAAACCCTAAATCGCCACATTTAGCGTTCACGATTCATTCTTCAATTTTTGAACATTGAAGCAACAATCTTCCATCGTTTCAAATATCCTATGCATGCCTGTCAAATGTTTAAAGTTTTAATAGGGCCGTCTTCCAATATATAGTTTATGTTATTATGTCCATGTCTTTCGCGAACCTCTTATGTTTCTGTTGCTTCCAACACTCGCCTCATACATTTTCTACGCCTTCTTCTCTTCACTCAAACGTTTCACAAGACCAAACCATCTTAGCGGTCCTTTCGTAATTTTATAGATTATGCTACAAACATATCAAACGCGGAATTAAAAATAATGGAATAAAAAATGCCAAAACGTAAGTACGACGTGTATGGACGTTTTATTATTTATTTATTTATGTTATCTCAAAAGCACAATGGTTTAAAGTGACACGATGTAATGGACAGTTGGTAAACCCATAACAGAAATCCACAACACAAAACAGAGCGCAGAAATAATTCAGCAAATTAACTTGAACGTGAAATAATTAATCAAAAACAAAGCAAAAAACAAAGAAAAAATACTAAAAAAGCAATGTAGGTATTTAAAAGGTGTACACAAAGTAAAGAAAAATATTTTATATTCAAGAACACATTCATATTTGTGAAGTTGTAATTTTTCAGAACAAAGTTCTGTGAAATATTTAATAACCAAATTAATTAATCAATTAGAAAGAAGACATACAGAAAAATCTAATTCACGAAAAAATATTAGGTTACTACTGGGATTCGAACCCAGGTCACCTCCTTTCCGGGGCCGGTGCTCTGACCACTAAGCTATAGCAACCCTCTATGTTTCCGTGAATATATCGACCTTATATGTAGTTCTTATTTTTATTAATTGATTAATTTTTATTTTTGTCCATAGAGCAATCCACTTTTTTGATACGGTAGTTGAAATAGTAACCTAATATTTTTTCGTGAATTAGATTTTTCTGTATGTCTTTCTAATTGATTAATTAATTTGGTTATGAAAAATATTTAATTAAACAGAGTAAAACAAAGTAATCTACAGTAGTTTGTTGGTATAATAGTCATGACGCTAGCCTAGTGATCTGGTGCTTAGTGGTTTAAGCCCCATTCTAGGACACCAGCAAGTTGGTCCCATTTTCTCTATTTTAAAAAATATAAATATAATCAATTATGTTACCATGGCAACGAGTATGATGTATTTGTGTAATTTTAAGGTATTTATTCAAAATTTTCGAAATGGCGATATGAGCGGGGTAAGCTCGAACTAATGTCTTCAAAAGTGCTATAACTCAGTCTCAGATCTTCAACATAATTCGTTTCTCTACTCATGTCTAACCTGTAACCCTGGCGACACCCACTCCAAGGAACGGTAAGTGAGGAGACCGTGGAACGTGGAACTCATTACCTTTATTATTAGAAACACTTCAAAGGTTCTAGACAGAGGTTCTCGGAATATTATGAGCCTGAAAAGAAATTTGACTTTAGGCATAATGATAATGTTGATTTTCCCTTTGATTTTCTCGTACGTTTACGACACGTAGTGTCGTCCTTCCAGGAAAAAGTTAATAAAAATATTTTACACGTCACGTTAGTCGACAGGTGGATATCCTATTTCGTTATAAACATGAGCTATACATATTTTTGTTTCGCATTCGTACATCGCTAACAGAAAAATATTTGTTTTTATTCTTAAACGATCTTATAGAAAATCCACGACGTTAGTTTCCTTTCTTTGTCCTTTCATTCGTGGTCCAGTCTATTAGGTACTCCCTAGTCCCTACCTCTTCCCCTTGGTCTAGATTCTGTTGGCTTTTGTACGAAATATTTGTGCATACGGGAGTCACCTATTGTCTCTGTGACCTTCTTATTTTCACTCTCCTCAGGATATCTTGGGCGGAGCACCATTCCCGAAGGTCCAGGTTCTCCCGAATCTCGTATTGAATGGTAAATCTTGAGAAAAGCTTAAATTTTTAAGATTTGTAACGTGTTTTCTTATTTATATCGTGGACTCAATATTAGAACTAGATAACTGAAAAAGTGTTGTTTTGAGATAATTGCACTTAAATATTTCATGCATAGTAAAGACCGAATCAATCCTATATGCGAGTTTTTTCGAATATAACTTATTAAAAGCATTATAATAGACCCCTAGACAAATTAATGAAATGTCAGTGATAAAAAATAGAAATAAAATAAGAAGCCATCCAAAAAAAATATCTAAATATTTTATAATCAAATTCTCTGCTAACGCTATCAGGTGGCGCAAAAAAATCAAAAAAAATTAAATCTTTTTCTGTCACAACGCTGTCAAGACGCTAAACTAGATGGCGCTGTTCTCACAGCCGAAATACATATATAGTAAAAGTACGTAATTTTTGACGGTCTTTAGCTAGTATTCTATAATAATCTGAAAATAAATATAAAATATCGTAACATATTTGTTCGTGCCATCGTCCGCGGTTGCGCCGCCTGCGCTCACAATATCGTATGTATGAATAATGACAGGAATTAATTAATACAAGCAGATGTGTCTTGTGTTAATAAGCTGGCCAGTAAATATCTTATTATATTCTCGCGTCAC
>JADDOH010017862.1:28818-122091 GCA_016648135.1 Agrypnia vestita
TAAAACCTGTTTCATTATGAAAGCTTCTTCATTTTAAAATTTTAACTAAGAATCTGATGCGCGAAGGTTAGTTAGTATCAAGAATCCTTTAGGCAATGTCTTCCGAATCTGATTAAAATGTATACCGAACGTTTTCAACCTTTTAGGGAAATCCCATACCTTTTTATCAAGTTTTGGCATGCGTAAGAAAGTATATCAAAAATAACTAAAATCATCGTCGAATATTATTTCGAGACAGTTTTTTCGCGAAACCTTTTTTCCAACAATTAACTTTTCAGCGGAAATTCAGTGTCTAAGAGTAATAAAATCATAACCACTCATATATCCATGTGTACCTTAACTGTAAAGAAAGCATTTTTATAAAATAAATTTTACGAAATAAATTTAGGTAATGTATAATTTACTGCGCATTTCTTAATTAAATTACAAAAAATATTGCCGTCTTAATGTGGCTGTCGTTGCCCCAATAGAAGCTGATTTTCCTCCAAATTAGAAAAACAGAATAGCTATATAGTATAGTAATCCTACCAAGATCTTTGTTTCTCTTACAGCTGTATACCTACTTTCATACCCATATAGTTATGAATCTCTGTCGGAAAGCTACATAAAATTATTAGTATTTTTATTACTAAAAAATAATAATATCACTGCGAAGCAAGTATCAACGATGATCCATTAAAACTAATTATTTAATTCGTAATGCAAGCGCACATTCTAAAAGACCGGTTGATTATAATATAAAATAGGTATGACAGATCACATCCATCGCAATCATAAAAAATATGTTCCTTACTTGTTTTTATTTACTGCTGATGAAAATCTCCCGTCGGCGTCGTCTGCAGACAGCCGACACACACTTCCTTATTTAGTTACTGTGTATAAACCAAAACACTCAACACAAGTTTCACAATAAAAATAATTTTAATCACTGTTCGATGCAACAATTTAATTCCCCTTCACAAAAAACTCACGAATCGAAGATGATTATTTTGTTTTTCAATCGGAGTGACATCTGACTATCCAAATATTTACACGATTTCAAGCAGAATGCGAGAACAGATTGCGCGAAACTCGCACAGTACCGAGCGAAACGAACCTCGAAATCTACTGACTGAAAGTAGGTAGTAGGTACTTGCCCGCTTACAAAAGGACACATACGAGCGGCGCCCACCGCGTAGTTCGTTAAAATCCTACTAGATTCCGCTACTGCGCGCGCGCCTCGGCACTGACATCTAGCGAGGAATGTTTCTAACATTTTCTACAATGGACTGTCTCTATTTGTTGACGTTGACCACCGAATTCTGCTTCGAGATTCTTGGCCTCTATTCTGTGTTCTTGGCTTCGTAATAATTCCTAGAGAGCATATCGTTGTTTCATATAAGGTCAAATTATAAAATGATATATTTGTTTACTTCTCATACATACTGTTTTATACCACGCAATTTTCGTTTATCCAGCATCACATATCAAAGCATTGACCAGCAATATTGAGATCTGATTTTGAAAAACATTTAATAGAATATGATCATACATTTAATATTAACACAGCTTCAAAAATTTTATATTTCAGCTATAAGATCCCACAAATTAATAATCTAGAAATACTTGAAATTAGGAAAAATGTTAATATTAATTCAAATTTAATAAATACACAGACAAAATTATTGCATAATCCAACATTGAATATTTTTCCACTTAACATTCCATCCTCTCCAGATGACCCATAATAATAACATCTCTGACCCCCCCCCCCCCCTCCCGCTCCGACCATCGATCCCTTCACCGTAACACATTTGCATGGTTTACTTTTTCAATTTTAGTACACCAATAATCCTGAAGTAGGGAACATTGTTCTCGAAACATGTAGATTGTTTAATCTAATAAAGTGATGAAAACAAAGCGATTTGTGTTTTATTTTAATAATGTCACCACAAAGTTCAAGCCTTCGTACAGAAGAAAAAATATTCTTCGAACAGTTAACATACAATAATCAATTTCATAGTGGATATCCGAACCCTTTTATAGAAGATAATATTTTCTTCATCGGCATTAACGATGAAACATGCATATTTTACAGTATGTATGTGAATTGAGTTATCTCTTAATAGTTGTCTATTTATTTGCTAGAAGCCGCTTATAGCTGTAATACGCTTCGTATAAACAAACATTACTTGTTTTACAAAACATAAAATATGCTAAAACCTTACTACTTACGTAAATTCGTCATTCGTCTTTTTAGTAGACGAATGACGAATTTTTTGCAGGCCAACCCAACCTTCCTCATCTCTTTCAGCAAAATTTTTTGTCAACAGTTCAAAAGAACGATTGAAAGTGAACAGTTCATTTGACTGAACGAAACTCTATGTCAAAATTTATTCAGTGAATTCTTTTTATTAGCATACAGAAAACGTATGCTATTCGGGACGATAATTTATCAAAAAAAAAGAAAATAAAGAATCAATAAATATACGCATCTAGCGGCATTATGCTAAACGATACATTTACAACTGTAACAACTTACCCCAGTCTTTGAACATAACTGATTAATAATACTATTAGCGCTTGATATTATTTCCTTATTGCCACACCATTGCCTTCATTGCTTTTTGTTGTTGCGGTTTCCTTCACTTCGCAGATGTTGTTCGTAAATTTATATCATTTAGTTTTCGAGTATGGTTGATTGTGGTGGCGGCCGGACTGTAGCGTGCTTTTTAGTTTTATAAATAAGATAAATGTGGTTTTTACTTGTTCAATTATGACTGCTACTGGTGCTGACATCGAAGAGTTCTTGGGTGGGCCTCTTGTGTCATGGGTAAGTTTTAATCCTGTACTTGTGTTAGTAACAAACAGTGTAACTGACTACAACAAGCCGTCATGGGTGGTTGGTTTCAAGTATGTTTAGAAGCAAATTTTATCATCGACCTGTGGTTTTTAGTTACTCGCGAAGTATCTATCAGAATGACACTTTTTAACTCAAGTTTATAAGCAGGTGTTCCAACTATTAATGATGTGAGTACATGATTGGGGTGAAAGCCTTTTAATGTATTAAACGTATCACTTTTTGGCACCATCTAAATCATTTTTATTTCGCGTTTAAAATATTTATTTTTTAACATGATAATTATGTTATATCTAATTTAATTATGCTTCATGCACATACCCCCACACTATAGGTCGTTTTATAGGGGTTGGTGAATTTTTCAATAATCTATTCGGAAATAAAGTTGTAAAGTGCTTCATGAGTCAGAATTTGTACTCCACATTAGTTAAATTATATTTTGTCATCTCAAGGCTGTATTGTTGACTTAGTTCAATTCAAACCCATGTGAACTGATTTTGTGTAAAGTGCATAATCTCACCAAAACAAAAATACAACACATGTATTTAAATGATAAAGCAAAAATACAATACATATATTTAAGTGATAAAGCAAAAATACAACACATATATTTAAGTGATAAGGCCATTTCGCACCTTTGCGGAAAGACTGATATTTCGAGAATTTTTTTTTTTTGCAAATTTGAAACCACCGCGTCGAGTTCTATGAACTCCAAAAAAATGGCATCGTTTGCCCCAATGATATCATCAATGGCTGAGTAATGAAAGAAACAGACAAAATATCACTCTAATTAAATAGTTTGAATGTAGTCTCCTGTAAAATCATTCATTTCGAAATATTACAGTCTTGCAGCAAAGGTGCGATATGTGAATCAGGAAAAAATAAACTAATCCAGTAATTTCATAAATATTCATTTAGCGTGCACATCTTGTTTACCAAATAAACAATATTTCAGCTGGCGTCGTGTCTGCCACAACCAGAGCGCCTGACCGACTATTCTTCATTATGGAATGGACATTTACTGAACGAAGTAGTCCTGCAAATCGATCCCGAACCTCCCCACCAAATCGCAAATCTCGATGGTCTGGAAGAGCAAGCGTTAATGGTGGGGAGAGTTAAGAACTTCGATTGTATTGTAAAGAATATTAAGGCACTCTTTGAGGAGGAACTCGGCCAAACTCTCTTGATTCTTCCGGAATGCATCAGTCTAGGGAAAACACCAGAATCCAAAGAAGGCTTGGAGAATATGAAACTCCTCATTCTTCTTTTGCTGGGTGCTGCCGTGCAGTGTCCGAACAAAGAGATATTCATCACTCGGATTAAGGAGCTCGATGTTGGAATACAGCACGGCATTGTAGAATGTATTAAACAGGTTTGTGTTACAGTTCTATCACTCAGGATGTTATTCCAATACTTTCTGATTCCCAGACTTATCATTTTCTAGTTTTACCAGTTTTGCTAGACATCTGACACTGTCATTTGATACCATAGAGATGATAGTATTCATGTGAGCTTCGCACTTGAGTAACAGTAATTCATTTTTTCACCTATGAAATGAAATATTTAACCACCTGATTATTTTTTAAAGGTATCAATATTGATATTAAGTAGGTATGTACATATTCTAAAATTTAATTATTATATATTTTGCTGACATTGCATTAAAATTTTAATTTGTTCATAAAAAAATCAAGTGCATGTACCTACAATTCCACCAGTCTTGTGCATAACTTTCACTCTGCAAATTAATAGTTATAATATGTTTAAAACAGCCGCAGGCTATAATGTATTGTCAATTGTTTGCTGATGTTCATTTGTTGGTTTTTTTATACTGCTCATAAAAAGAACAATCATATTTTAACCCTCAGACTGCCAAACGGCGATTTATTGTAGTTCATAGTTTTGTGTAAACGAAAAGAACGATTGTTGTTTGAGTAAACATTAAAGAGAAGAAAAGATGTCTGCAAATGTTTTTTAAAAAATATTGGAGAATAGATTGAATATTAAATCAGTTTTGTACCTGAATCAATTTTGTAAATCAGTACCTGCCATAACTCTGATTATATTATTTATGTCTTGCAAGGTACAGGTTCTTTTCCATTAGCAAAATTATTCAAAAAATTATAGTGATAATTGCTGGAAATACCTTATTGGTTACGTATTGATATTACATTTAGGCATGTTAATTTGGTGCATCTGTAATTTTGAGAATAATCATTAACATTCATATTTATCTCTTATTTAGAAATTTGGATTTTATATCTATCGGGCTGGATATTCTAAGGCTGGGAATTCTTTAATATTTTGCCATTGAATTGAAGTCAATAGATAGTAAATAATTCCCTTGAATTTTACTTTAACTATAATTATTTTAAGTTGGGGATATTATTTTCATTTGCCTTTTTTACTTGCACAAAAACAATATCACACATATTACATTCGAAAGAGATAGATATCTAAACAGTGGCATTTCTGGCTTAGCCATTTGATAAAAGAGTGGAATTCAACGGGTTAACATTTATTATTATTCACAATTTTTCCTTAATTTGGGTTCATTTGCAGGTGACAGACAACCAAACGGTTGTGTTGACTCCTGACTCGATGGATTTCTTCCAATCGGCCGCTATGTACAATCACATACGCCGTTTGGCCAAAGAGCGAGATCACTACCTAACTCATTGGGCCAACCTGGCCGTTGGCGAAGTGCTCCCCAATGAGGAGAACGTGAGATGTACAAATAAGCAGAATTCCATTCGTGCAAATGCAAATGCCTACAACACCTCGACTCCCAATATCACTGACAGCAATCACCTGGCTGTGGAGCTGGCGGACTGGAAGGCTAGATTGAGGAAGCAGCGACAGGAACTGTGAGTGTTATCTAATATTTGCATAAACAGCCGTACCCTACCCTTTTAGAAGTCTCCTTTCATGAATTATTCATGACATGTCCTAGCGAGTTGCAATAACGTTATTAGATTTAAATTTGGCATGGTAATGTCGCCAGCCTTGAGAATACATCAGTAGTATTTAAAATGTTTTCTTTTTAAACAAAGATACATAGCCAGTAGATATAAATGTAAATTGTTTTTTTATAATTTAAAATATGTTTTATTTTACTTTGTAATACACAAGCAATATGAGTTATTAAATTCGGGACTGCTCCTCTCGAAACTATAGTAGTAATTTGATAACTCACATTGTAAATAAAACATATTTTAAATTATAATGTTGCACCACAAAGTACCTGCCAAATCTTTTAATGATCAGAGTTTTTATATTTTGATAAGGTTTGTTGTAATGTGCTCTTTACTAATGAAAGTGCTGAGAATATTGTCAAGTTGTTAAATTTTGAAGTAAAGTAATTTAAAAGTGATATTATTAATCATTGAATTGTTTTTATTCCAAATATGGATCAATTGTAATCATTAAATGTATGCAAGCAGAGTAACTTTCATTATTTTCCGTATTAAGGCTGGAATTCACTGCAAATGCATATTTCAGTGTTTTTTTTGTGAAAATGTGGGTTTTTATAATTCATTTATATCAGAATGTATATGCTAGACTGCAATTTTTTAAATCTAAATATTAAAAGAAAATTTAAAAGCCATCTGTCTACCTGAAAAAAGGTAAACTGTTTAAAATGCAAAAAAAATTGAGAAAATCCTAGGTAAATAAATAAAATTAAAACAAAAATAAATTGAGTGTAAACAAATTTACTTCTACAGTAATTTAAATCGCATATTGAATGACAAGCAAAATAAGAACCAGGCAGAATTATGATTTCTAAAAAAACACAAAGTGAAAAGATTTATGAGCCATAAAAAAACCTTTTGGATTGCAAAATAAATGCATATTACCCCTCTTCCCTAGCTAAGTTGTAAAGGGAAGTAAAGAATGCACATTTGTAAAAAAAGACTATTCGCAAATATTGTTCAACTGGACTTCATTCCTAAAATTCATACCTTTTGATGATTTTTATAAAATGTACATGTACACTCAACAAAGCCTTGATCAATGTAGCCCATCAACAAAGTGAAATTGTCACCTTATGTGGTTTGCTAATAAGGACCATTGAATTGCGCATAAATATGTATTAAAATGAAATATTCACCCTTATTGAATTTTACTTACAGTGCATTTTCAAATTCCTGGTGTTATCTGTAATCTTTGTTGACATGGGGCGGCAGGATTTTCAAATACATATGTCCATGTGACAAGGTATGTGATTGAAAAATAGCCTGATTTGCGAACGCGCTTATAATTTTATTTGTAAAGAAACAGCTAGTGAAAGCTAAAATATGTAGTAGAAAGGGAACAGTTCCCAATAAAACGGGCTGTGGTTTCTCTGAATATGGAAAATCAGATTTATAAAAATTACAATTTACCAGTGTTTTTTAATATGATAAATATCATCGTAAGAAATTTATCACAAAAAAACGTGAAAATAAAGATTTTTCACACATATTTATTTTATAACGACGTAAAAAACATAAAAAGTTTAGGCAAACAAAAAGTCAATGGGATAAATTTAATCAGTTATTTTCGTCACCATTAAATTCAAATGCTTTCGTCACCATTAAATTCAAATTCAAGTGTTTTGTTTTTTGATTAAGTCGACATATTTCAATATATTGATGTCCATGGGGCAAAGTAATTCAGAGAAAAGCGATAACTATCGCTCATGTGACACATTTTATTTTCCAAGAAAAGCTAATCAAAAGTCGATCTAGATAATATTATAGTGAAACGGCTCCCGGTGGAATGAACTATGATTTCTCCGAAAACGGAACATTATTATGTAAATAATGTAATCTTTTTTTAAAAATAATATCAACTATTATGAAAAAACAGAAGTAATTTGCCTAAAAATTGGTGATTAATTGCATATTACTTATACACACGTAATGAAAAACATAATACAATATCTATCTATTCATACAATTAATTACTATGAATAAATTACTTGAAGCATTTGGATATTTGAAATTACTTTGTACATGAAAAAAGTTATAGAAGAACAATAAAACACATTTTTCTTAGATAAAAATATTTACTTGAATGTTTCAATCTGATTCATCCCCATTACTATCACTCTCCATTCGTCGCTGCTATCATTTCCTAAATTAATTATAATATCATTATCTAAAATATTATCGATTCTAATATCTCTTTCCTAATCTTCCTTTATTCGTCGCACGGTTCTATTCACTACATTAGCCCAGTCTGATCCGTCTTTTATTGTTTTGTAGCTGTTTTCTTTGCCCTCTAATAAAGCCATAGAAAAAGATCATATTTAGAGGGCACAATCGATCTGTTAGATTTGTTGTGTTATTTTGGATATTCTGCGTATTCTACGCATATTATACAGGCAATCTTTATCCTATAACATTTTGAATCATTTCGTTCATTCCATATTTAATGTTGATGGACATCACTACTCTGGCGTTCGCGCAATAAAGTATGTAATTTAACCAGAATCATATTAGTACAATTAAATAGCAAATTTAGGCAGCAAATTAAATAGCAGTTTTAGGAATTTTGTAGGAATTTTATCAAGAAATGAGTATTAACATACAAAAAAAAATTGAGCGCAAAGGGTTAAAAAACAGTGAACTAAGAAATATGGTTGTTTACTATTTTATTTACAATAAATATTATTGGAGAAATATAAATAAGCTTTTTTTAAATTCTAAACTTAAAACATTCAGAATCCAGACAAAAAATACACAAGCAGTGTATTTTTTGTCACAAAGGTTTGTTGACATCTCATTCTCGTCTTGAAAGAGCACGATCCAATGACACCATACATAGACATTTGACATTTGGAAAACGTATCTCTAGCCTTAAAAATCCTCAGAAAAAATCAAATTTACTAAAACAAGTTTTATAATTTTACCTGATTTTTTTAATTTTAGCAGATTTTAATTGAAAAACATATCAGAAGTAAAGATTATTGATTTGTTGATAACTTTTGCTTTTGTTGTATTTTACTGGTCACAATTATACATTCAACGGACCAAGTTTTGCAAAGAAAAACATTGTCTGAATTATTTGAAGTGTTGTATATTTAAAACTTTTACACGCATAGTTTCCCATATTTCTCACTGAGTTGATTGTGTTGTATGTGAACCGGTTAGTTAGAGCCTAAAAGAGATGCAGGAAGACGAGTATTGTGAACCAGAAAAGGTTAACGGAACTTTCCCACGAGTCCATTGTTTTCTCCAACAATTACAATAAAAATACTTTTTACATACAAAAAGAAAATGGCTTGATCTTGAGCTCGCTATATTATTAAACTGAGAGAATGCAATCATTATTTATAATATATTTTTCAGGCAAATTTTTTTAATTATTGAGATTTTTATTCAATATGTGTTTCAAGAATATTTTGTAAAACCACATTATTGAATGCCATTATTCAAATTTAATATTAATTATATTTTTTTACTATGTATTATTAATATTTAAATTGTTAACTTTCTGGCATTTTAACAAAAAGTTAGTTATGTTGCCAGCATATAACCACTTACTGTATATTTTGTATATTTTTTACTTTTTCATTTTATAATATTTAGTTTAAATAATTATTCATTTAAATTGAAATCCCTCAAAGTGGCAATAAAAAATGTTTAAATAAGCAATATTGCTATTTCTGTATCTTGACAGTTATTGCATAACATTGTAATGCTGCCGTTTTAAGTTTGACGGATTTGAAATTAATGAATTCTGTCAGAAAGCTCTAAAACGTAAACAAATATTAAGTTATTCACAATTATGCTTTCTTTCTTAGAGCTTTCTAATTGATAAAATTCATTAATTTTAAAACTTCAAAATTGGTAACATTACAATTTTATACAATAACTGTCAAGGTATAGAAATAGAAATATTGCTTATTTCAGAATACGGCTGATTGCTTGCTAATATTAGGTGTACAAATAAGTTTCCACTGTTTGACAAAAGTTGGCACCTCCAATAAGTTATGGTTAAAATTGTCAGATGTAAAATGTCATTATCGTATATATTAGTGATTTTTTTATCAGTATAATTTATTCTTTTGTGTGCGAAAATGTTGAGTTTTGCGTTGAATAAGCGTCATTTGCGGAAACTTTTGATTTACTAAAAATCTGCAGCTGAGGCACATCAATTGCTTGTAGAAGCATATGGTGAAGCTGCCTTAAGTAAGAGAAGTTGGTATCAAATGCTTAAGAAAGATGAATTTGACATCAAAGACAAAGCACGTAGCGGAAGGCCGAAAGTGTACGAAGATGCGGAATTTGAAGCATTATTGGATTAAGATTCGTGCTGAACGCAAGAAGAACTTGCACTTACATTAGGAATGAGTGACTCAAAAAGCAATTTAACATCAGTTGAAATCATTAGGAATGACTCAAAAACAAGGAATTTGGGTTCCATATGAATTGATAAACGTTGAATGCGGATTTTTGACATGTGAAATGCTACTTGCCAGGCATAAATGAAATGGTTTTCTGAACCGTATAATCACTAGTGATGAAAAATGGATCCACTGTGATAATCCAAAAAGGAAGAAATCATGGGGACCACCTGGCCATGCTTCAACATCTACAGCTAAGCCAAATATTCATGGGAAAAAACTCTTGTTGCGTATTTGGTGGGATCAGCATGGTGTCATGTATGAGTTGTTCAAACCGAACGAAACCATTACTGGGGCTGTCTGCCGAACACAGTTAATGAGATTGATTCGAGCACTCAAGGAAAAGCGCGCCGACTACTACTCCAGACACGACAAAAATTTAATGTTCATCCGCATGTTGCGGCGCCGGTCAAAACCTATTTGGAAACACATTTTACCCCACCTGCCGTATTCACCAAACATTGCTTCTTCTGATTTCTACTTGTTTCGATCGATGGCACATGGCCTGTCTGAGCAACACTTCACATCATATAAAGATACGATTCGTGGATAGCCTCAAAAGATGAAGTATTCTTCCGACGCGGTATGCTGCCAGAAAGATGAGGAAAAGTAGTGGCAAGTGATGGACAATACTTTGAATAAAACAGTAGGTTCTGTTTTTTCACAATATATGCCCAATTTTTGATAAAAAAACAGCGGAAACTTATTTGTACACCATATATTTTTTATCAATTTGTCTTTTAGGTTTTCTAAACCTGCAACCTTGATAAGAGGCATTGAAATTAATTTTAAAAAATATATTGTAAACATACAACACACTGACTTATCATTCAAACCATTAAGGATACAATGAGCTATTACTATTAAATAATTATTTGTCCGCAACTTTTCTTCACGAGAAGATTGTACCTATTTGATGTCATGTGTATGTTTCATAATATTTTCATTACAAGTACAGTGGTATCCATACGTCCTTAAATTGCACATTGACATTTTCAAAAAATGTTTGTTTTTTTGCTTTATCTTATAGCTTGAAGATCTAAAAATCATTTGAGCCATCACTCATTCAAAAATTTGCAGCAATTTATAGAGTTATAGCAATTTGTAGCTAGGGTAGAAGGTACATTTTTAGATACATTACATTATTCTTTTGGGTTTTTTTCGAATATTTTTTTCAGACTGGTGGAGATGATATCTAGAAAAATATTAGGCCGATTTTGTTAAAATTTTCCACATGTCTTGCTTTATTAAAAAAATTTCTCTGACGTAGCTATTGATTTTTTGATAAAATGCGCCATTTGCTAATCAGAATTTTTAATGTCGATTTTTTTTTCGGAAAAATCAATTATTTTCAAACTGGTATTATTTCACAAAAAATATATATAATTTCTTCGAAACACTACATAGACATTACATCATTTACCAAGATAATAATTAACATTTTCAATTCACTCAAACCCTGGCCTCACAATTAGCTCCTCCAGCTTAGCACATCACGGAACGGAACCTTTGCGGGACAGCCTATAACTTCGCTATTTTGAAATTATTATAAATATTGACCAATCTATGCTGTAAACATGATCACAAAACGAATTTTACGTGTGCAATAGTTAAAACAAAAAAAAAATTAAATTTGAATGTATTTTTTTAATGCTTCAAGGTGGTGTAACCCTTTAATCCGTTCCAGAAATAAAGAGAAAATCTATTCCCATGAAAAAACATGTTATTTTTATTAGCATACTTAATACTAAAATACAAATGCAATGAGATAAAATAAATTTTAAAAAACCCGGTTGAGAATTACCGGGTTTGTCGTTTACTAAAAATCTGTCCAAAGAAGTTTGCTTTTCTGCCTTCTTCTCAGGATGTTTCGGAAATGTGAAATGGTCATTCCAGACCAGAATACTTTTAGTAGTCATATTCTATTTCTAAGCGGACATATGCCGAGGTACCACTATACTTAAAAAATATAAATAATTTTAGTGGCTGAATAAATCACTAATTCTAAGATTAAACGATAGACAGATTAGTTGAATGTCAAAAACCAGTACATGACTACTTAGGCCCGGTTGTTTCAAGTTCGATCAAAGTAAGCGGTCGATAAAAGCATAGATTTTTACGAAAACGGATCGTCTGATTGGTGGAGAACGTAAAATTTCAGTTTAAACTCTACGCTTACTTTGATCGAATTTGAAACAACCGGGCCTTAGTCTTCTGTCTGAAAATTTAGCATCTTTTTGGTCTTTTTGAATGTTGAAAACCCCATGTACTCCGCACAATTTTAAAAAAAATTGATTTATTATCAAATGTAGTACATGCTTTTTGATATGAGAAAACAAAACAGGATATAAATGCAAGTAGAAATAATTTGATAGTAAATTTAAATTTGCAATTTAATTTTTCAACAGTTTGTACTTTCTGTTATATATTATTTTTGCCAGTATAATTTTCTGATACATATTGTGTTGTCCAATTGGTGTTAAGTTACAAATGCCACATATACCCTTCATTTCCTTTATATTTTCTTAATCTGTGACACAATTGGTAGTTAAAATTGCTATGAAAGAATATCACTTACGATCTTCATCCACCCTAGCCTTCAATTGTTTACATTTTAAATGATGTTTCGAAATATTATTTAAAAATAATTTTTTTAGATTGTTTAAATTAAAGAAAATACACTTCTGTTATCCTCATTTCATTAACATAAAATTCTTTAAACGGTACAATTTAGACATAAAAGACTTACATTGACATGATGATTTGTATTTTCCTTTTTTTCTTATTATTTTTCTGTCTCGATATTTAGAGAAGAGAAATCTGAACAGTTGGCAGAAAGCAGAGAAGAGTTGGAGCATACAAAGGTAACCCTCAATAAGCTGCGCAACGAGAGCCAAGTATGGTGCAGCGAAGCCCGCAAGACTGCCACATATAGGGATGAAGTGGATGCCCTCAGAGAGAGAGCGGACAGAGCAGACAGGTATGATTTCAATCAAAAATTACTTTCTCATACAAGACAATGTGGGCAAATTGAAATGTAATTATTAGTGTCATTAAAATTATTAAGATGCGTAATTAAGGGGTGTTACATCACCTCGACATTTTCAAATAAAATAAATTATTATTTAATTACACTGTACATGAGAGTGTTAATTACATGTAATATATTTGAATATTAAAATGAGTATATTAAAGCTTACACACCTTTAAAAGATAATTTAATTCTAGTGTTTAAATATGGGGGCATTGTCATGTGCATATAGTATCAATGTAATCATTAGTAGAATTTATTTATTTATTTATTAGATAATACATATGATTTCTTTTATAACAATGATAAATAACACATATTAACAATCAAATTATTATTTTATGTTATACCTCACCAAAAAGAATTAAGATTCATGTGTGTGGTGAGGATAATCAATCATTGGTAGTGTAATCTAATTTAACAAACAGTGAGAATTAGGTAATGTACTATTTATCTAATAGCGCAAAATTTTGAATAAGCAGTCGAAAAGAGACTAAATTCAATCACAAAAGTCAATTTTACAGTAAATGAGAATGCATTCGAGTTCACTGGGGGAATATGCACACAAGACGCAACCGCAAAACATTCACCATTACACAAAGAAAATTGAACAAATCAAGTAATTGTACAGGTATATTCATTGATTCTCAGGAAGTACTCAACAGTATCTCCCACGAACAACTCGTACCACAACCAAAAGAAAACGGGATTGACCATTCAGCCCCAAACGGGTAGAAAGCCATTCAACAAACAGACCTTAAATAGTCAAATCAAATAAATCTCTAAGTAATCCACCAATAGGTTATATTAGAATATTAATATTAGGATAGTGAAATAGGATATAATGTATAAAAAATAAAATGTAACAAACTTTAGATTAAGTTATAAAAATTAAAAAGGTATTGCAATAACATTTAAAAGTATATATTTATTGTTTTTGAATAAGATTTTTTTTTCATTGCGTTGTTGTGATTGATTTTTTTAGTACATTTTTCAATTTAGTTTTGAAATTCCTATAAATTTTTATCGTCTTCATTTCATTGGGAAATAGGACAATTATAATATAGATACTCCTAGATAGGTGAGATAATGTTGGGCTATGCTAGTATTACATTTACGTAACAAAATATTTCCAGCTGATCTCGGTCTGTTACTAAAACATCCCAATGTATTTTATCATTAAAGTACATTTTGTGAATTTGTAGTATCGCAATTTTTTTTGTAATTTTGATTAATATTAAAGACATTAAAAATCTTGAAATGTTCCCTTGTTAGAAATATTGAAGGTTTCCTCAAAATCACTTTGAAAATTACTCTCCGATTACTAATTATTTTGACAGATTTAAGGATCCTTTACGTCGTCTATGTTCACCATTTCTTCCATCCCCCATTCCCCCCCCCCTCCCCCCCCAGTAACAATAATAAACTGATGTATGCCATAAACCGTGATAATAAAACCATTTTAATAAAACCAATAAATAATAATAAATAAAACAAAATAATTAATGTTTATAAATTTTTTGATGCTTCAAGGTGGTGCAACCCCACTAAGAAATAATGTTCTTCCATTTGTTATATCAATCCCATGTTTGTACTCAAATATTGTAAGGTGTACAAATAAGTTTCTGCTGTTTTTTATCAAAAATTGGGCATCTATTGTGAAAGAACGGAACCTACTGTTTTATTCAAAGTATTGTCCGTCACTTGCCACTACTTTTTCTCATCTTTCTGGCAGCATACGGATACCACGTCGGAAGAATGCTTCATCTTTTGAGGCTATCCACGAATCGACCCAATTTTTGGTATCTTCATACGATGTGAAGTGTTACTCAGACAGGCCATGTGCCATTGATCGAAACAAGTAGAAATCAGAAGAAGCGATGTCTGGTGAATATGGCAGGTGGGGTAAAAGTGTTTCCAAATAGGTTTTGACCGGCGCCGCAACATGCGGATGAACATTAAATTTTTGTCGTGTCTGAAGTAGTAGTCGACGCGCTTTTCCTTGAGTGCTCGAATCAATCTCATTAACTGTGTTCGGCAGACAGCCACAGTAATGGTTTCGTTCGGTTTGAATAACTCATACATGACACCATGCTGATCCCACCAAATACGCAACAAGAGTTTTTTCCCATGAATATTTATTTGGCTTAGCTGTAGATCTTGAAGCATGGCCAGGTGGTCCCCATGATTTCTTCCTTTTTTATCACCAGTGATTATACGGTTCAGAAAACCATTTAATTTATGCCTGGCAAGTAGCATTTCACATGTCAAAAATCCGCATTCAACATTTTTCGGTGTCATTTCATATGGAAGCCAATTTCATTGTTTTTGAGTCATTCCTAATGATTTTAACTGATGTAAAATTGCTTGTTGAGTCACTCCCAATTTATGTGCAAGTTCTTCTTGCGTTTGGCACGAATATTGATCCAATAATGCTTTCAATTCCGCATCTTCGTACACTTTCGGCCTTCCACTATGTTCTTTGTCTTCGGTGTCAAATTCAATGTTCTTAAACTTTTGATACCACTCACGACAACTTCTCTCACTTAAGGCAGCCTTACCATATGCTTCTACAAGCAATCGATGTGCCTCAGCTGCAGATTTCTTCAAATTGAAGAAGTAAATCAAATGTTCCCGCAAATGACACTCGGTTCAAAACTCAACATTTTCACACACAAAAGAATATATTATACTGATAAGAAATCACTTATATTTTAAGGTTATGTTGTTGACAAATGTCCAACCTTACGATAATGATGTTTTACATCTGACAATTTCAACGATAACTTACTGAGGGCGCCAACTTTTGTCAAACGGCGGAAACTTTTATATTTGGGGAAAGGGAAAATCTTGCTTTTTTACATTTTTCAAAATTTTCCATATAGACTGGAGATGGAAATTCAAAAGTATCGGGAGAAGCTGGTGGACATGGAATTCTACAAGGCTCGGGAATCTGAACTGCGAGAAGACAACCGTGTCCTCCTGGAGACCAGGGAGATGTTAGAGGAACAGTTGCAGCAGGCCAGGAGGAGAGCAGACAAGGGAATGGACTTGCAACACGAAATCATGAAGATGAAGCAGAGAGAAAATGATGTGGCACTTGTGAGTAATAGTCCTGATGCTATTTACAAAATAACTATTTTTCGCTGTATACCTATATTGTTTTTTGAATAGAAAAAAAACAGTTTCAGAAAAGAAAACTGTGATTTCAGTAAAATAAAATGCACAACTTTTAAGAGCTGTTAACTTAGTCCACTGAGTTTCTACTTTTTTCAAACCATCTGAAAAGTAATCTTTCGGAAAATCTTCAAGGTACGCACTTGTTTCAGTTGTCACCTCTTCATTTGTCCCGAATCTCTTTCACCAAGTTTTTTTTTAGATTTATGAACAAGAAGAAATGACTAGGAGCCAGATCGGGCGAATGCGGTGGATGAGATAGCAATTTGACATTTTTTCTTCAGTTCGACAACAAAATATGTCTGCAAATCAGCATAATATTTGCCAGTTATCATTCTTCCCCTTTCTAAATAGTAAAGCTTTTGGAATCCCAAAACTAGTGGCCGTAAACTTATTACCTGAACAAGGTTTTTCGCGTTCTTGGGAGCATAAGAAGTCCATTGTTTTAATTGTGTTTCTGGAATATGATAATGCATATAAGTTTTCACTATGACGTATTGAAGAAAAAATTCTCTTGAATTATGTTTAAACAAAGCCAAATATTAATTTGAAATTGTTACGTGAGCATTTTGATCAGCATTAAGCAAACATGGCACCCATCTACCAAATGGAGTTTGCATATTTAAATGTTTATGCAAAATATTGAGTACCTGTTCAGTTGAGATTTTTATTGCATTATCTATCTCACGCACTTTCAATTGGTGATTATTAATTACAAGAACATGGACTTTATTAACCATTTTGAGAATATGCGAGAATCAGCTTCCCCAGTCTCACCGGAAAAGGGCCAAAGAGTCCACAAAACCGGGCTCGCTGCGCAGTGTAGGAATTTGATACCTTTCCAAAATTGTGATACAAAGTACAAGAGGAGCTGTGAAAATAGTACATTTCGCTTGCATTTCTGACCGATCACCTCAAATACTTTGTTATAGGGGTATGAAGTTGTAATTTATATTTCATTATAGATTAAAATGTAAATTATTTTATGACCATAACAGTGTCATATTTTGCCAATAAAATCTAAAAATAAAAATGCAGGAATTGTTCATTTGTAATCTTCTGAACCTCCACAGCTGAATATATTTATAAAATGGGAGTATTTCCTTTCGGTTTTTTCTCTTTCTGAGATTTGCTAATTAATATTTTTATTTTATTTTCAGGAGAGAGATATGAACCAACAAAAGATCCAAGAACTTGTGGAAGAAAATACTCATTTACAATATATTATTAAATCCTCATTGAACACTAGTAATGCTGGGAATCAAAATCAGGAAGAAGAATTTGATTCAAGTTTTCAGGGATCCGAATCTGGTGACAACAGTTTGTCAGAACAACTCACGAGTAACGCTCAAGCCAGAGCCTTGAAATTAGAGTTGGAAAATAAAAGACTGATGTCCACTATAGACAATTTAAAAGAGCAATCGTTTCATGAATCTAGTGATAAATTTCTGGATTTGGAAAAAGAGAAGAAAAAGCTTAGTCTTAAATGTGAACAACTCCAAGAAAATTGTAATAGGCTTAATCTCCAAAACACAGAACTTGAGAATATATTTAAAAATGCATTGGAAGAAAACAGAAAGCTACAGGATACTATTGATAGTCAGAAGAATAGCATTGATAGATTAAATATTGAAAAGGATTCCGATAGAAGTAAAATCCAGGAATTAGACAAGCATTTAGAGTCTGTTACAAATGATAAACAAAAGATCAGAATGCTTTGCGATTCCATTCAGCGAAGAGCTGAGGATCTAGAGAGATCGGTGGAGGCTAAATCTAATGAAATTAAAGTAATGAAGCCCGAAGCTGAAAAGTCGGAAATCTTACAATTAAAATTAGCGGAGTTTCAGAATAAGATTATTCTTCTAGAAAAAGAAAATTCTTCCATGTTAAAAGATGTAAGCAAACTTCGGAAAACTGTCGAGGAAAAGGATATTGCTTTGGATAAATTCAGTCTCGATAATGAAGTTGCTAATAAGGAGATTCAAAAATTAACAAAAACAACAGAATCTATGAAATGTCAAGTGACCAAAATGCATGAAATTGAAAAGAAATCTCAGGAACTTCTGTGTCAAACAATGATGGATATGGAGACTATACAAGCACTCCAAAAAGATCTTATAGAAGAGAAGGTTCACTCAGAAAAAGTAAAGACATGTATTGAAAAACTTGGATTAAACACGGGTGACATTGTCCGTAGTGAAGTAGTGTTAGAAGATATCATAGAAATTATTTTGAAAAATGTTGATATTCAAAATGTGATTGAAGATGTGAATATGAAACTGAACAAAGATACAACATTCAACAAATCCAGCTTTTGTGTGTGCCAAAATAATACATGTGACAATAATAAATTACAACAAAGTGATCTGAAATCTAATATTCACACTCAATACGAACAGCTCTCATCGGAACTTTCTAATTTACAAGGGTCCTACGAGCAATGCCAAGAAGAAAATGCCAAATTACAAGTGTTAACCTCTACTCTCAGTTCACAAAATACCTCCTTATCTTCGCAACAAATCACACTGCAATTGGCCAATAGTCAACTCGCTGCAGAAAAGGAGGATTTGGTAAAACAGTTGGAATCTGTGAAAAGTTTGTATGAAAGTTTGCTGCGTGATCAGGAATCGCTACAATCTTTGCACGAGCAGCTCAACTCTGAATATGAAGCTTTGCTTAAAGAAAAAGAGGTGCATAAAACATCCGCTAAAGATTTCAAACTTGAAAATAGAGAATTAAAAGAAGAAAATACATCGCTCCAAAAAAAAATGTCAGATCAGATGGAAGAAGTAGAATCATTAAAAATTGAATCGAGAAATTTAACAAACCTAAGGAAGGAACATTCTAAACTCAAAGAAGACTTTAGAAATCTTTTTTCAGCCAGTGATAGATTGAAGAACGAATATAGGCATCTACAAGAAGTATACAGCAACGTTAGAACTGAAGCGAGTCAGCTGAAATTAAGAAATACCGAAATGTCTGGAGAATTGAGTACTAAAACTGACATCACTAATGGCTTGGAGTTGGAACTTAATAAAATTACACAGCGCTGTGAGGTAAACATTTTTATTGAGTTATCGTGTTGGCTAAATACATCTTTTTTAAGATACAATCTTTTAATTAATTTATTTGGTTCTAGATGCTGATGCACATGAATGTGACATTGGACGCTGATCGTCGTTCCCTTATGGATCATGTATCATGCCTGCTAACACAATACCACGAATTATTGGCACATTCCATGGAGGATAAGCAACACTATCACCAGGAAGAAAAAATGTTTGCGGATAAGTTGAATAACTTATGCAGACAAAAAGAAAAACTAGAAGAGAAAATAATGGAGCATTATAGAAAACTAGACAACTGCACACCAAAGAAGAAGAGTTTCGGTTCTAATTTGGTAAAGAGAGTCCGAAAAGCCGGATCCGACCTGATAAGCAAAGTTCCCACGCGCCACGGGCGTCGCTCGTGGAGTGTAGATGAAAACGCCAAATTGAGTCAATCTCAACCCACACTCCAAGGTTCAGAATCGGGTGAGTCCGATCCCGGGAACTCTGAAGAAGCGGCAGCTAATTCCGATAGTCTCAGTACGACGAAAGCCACCAACGATCAACTCAACACTGTTACTGCAGCCCCATCCGTGTCCAGCCTAGAATTACCCAGACAGAGCTCTGAGAGTTTTGCACGAAAGTTATCTCACAGCTCATTTCACGGCTCTCTCGGCGGAGGAGACGATGCACTCATCAGAGCATCTCTACGAAGAAGACAACAAAACCATAACAAATTGAGTAGTAGTTTACTAAGTGGACACAGAAACAGTTTCCAAGGATTTGATACTCCGGAGACATCCAATACTAACGTCACCGCAGCCCTCTGCAGGGCTGGATCTAGGAGAGCCGTCTATCTGGCTGAAGATAATTCTCAAGCCAGTATCTCCACTCCGATTGAAGGTGAAGTAGAGCAAAAACCTAAGGAATCACCTGAGAAACCTCAAACTTCTAAGACATTCCTGGTTTACAACAGGATATCGACTGTGATTGGGGATGGTGCTGCACAAGCACATCAGACTCAAGAAGTAAAGAACCTCGACAATAAAATAACCACCCAGTTGGAAGTTAATGCGAAGCAAGATGACAAGGATATTAAAACTGCTACCAAAACTAACCCGAAAGAGACGGCAATTTGGTACGAATATGGTTGTGTGTGAACTTCCTCGTGATAGTGATGGCCTGGCCTTTTTGATGATTTTTCGTTGAATCAGCTACATATACTATCATTTTAAAATTTCAAAAAATTAAATGTCTGTATGTTGTACTGTTTTATTTTAAGAATGACCGTACTTAATACTGACCAGGTGGGTGATTTAATTTGTGCCTTTATCGCATGATAGTAGGTAAAGCGGTGTGTGATATTGTAGATTTAACAAGTTCCAGAATAGTTGTATGAGTTTTGGCATAATCAAATTTAACAAATACTGGAGTTAGTGCTGTTCCCTTTGTTTCTTAATAGGTGCACATTAAATATAAGTTAATGTCAGATAAAAAAGAGCTATGGAAAATAGAATTTTGGTGTTCCGTTTTCTATAGATTTGTTGCCACATTTTTATAATTCGTGTACAAATATTGTGTAATAGCACCGCAGGGAAAGTAGTGTTTGTAAAGATAATTTAACTTATTTTCATCTAAATTTTAAAATATACATACATTGTCTTTTCCATGTTCAAATGATTTATTTATTTATATTACATATTTGATAATTTATTTTTATTACCTTATGCTATGTCAGACCGACATGTTTTGTTCCTCATTAATATACGTATCTTATTCTTGAATTACTAATTTCACAATACTATCAAGTTTCCCCCGGTTTAACTAACTATGAAACGCTATACACATTTCAATTTTCAGCATTTATGTCTTGCCACTTGGAAGTTACCCTGCTTAAAGCTGTCTAATAAATGTATTACATTTCTTTTCTATTTGAATCTTGCCATTCAAATCCTAAGTACTGTTTAAAATGTATTTACTTTTAATCAATTTTCAGTTTAAACTAAACTGAATAAAGTTGCTCTTCTATTTATTCTCTCTGAATTCAAAAGCAACCAACTAACCCTTTGTGTTAAAACCAAATGTTTAGGATTAAGTATTTAGCCCAGTAATTATTTTATTCTTTAGGCTATAGGTAAAGTATACATGAGTGATAAGTGCTTTTGCATTAGTACCAATATTTTGCTATTTATATTTTAATTATAATATTTTGTAGCTATGACATACACAGTATACATTGTCTGTATTATTATATACAATTAAACATATTAAATAATTGAAGAAGCTAGATGATATTGTCTTCATTCGGCCTTATTAGGAATGTTAATACAATTATTGAAAGGAGGAAATTCCTGCCATTTTCTCATAATAATTCAAAAAACACACAATAATATGTATACGAAAATAACAATAGTTGAAGTTTTTCAGTCATCCGAAGTAATAAATTTTAATAATATTTTCAATATTCCATGGTTTTAAAACTTCTAATCTACTACTACATATAGGTACGTTTCAATTATAGAAAATCTAATGTTCCAACAAATTTAGATCAAATAAGTCGAGATTTATTCCACCTTTTCAGCAACCAAATTATTATGTGTATGAAGATAATAATTTGATTGTAATTGTGTTTTGTGTTCAAATATTTATTTTATTTTAAATATTACTAAACTAATCCATTCATCATTTAAAATCAAGTACTTAATAGTGATGGATAAATCGTTATTTTGACCGGTTACACGTAATACAGTTATTGTAGATTTGCATCTAATTGTATTGACGATTATTAATTGAGATGTAACTGTTGTCTGATACCAATGGTTGTCCGTCGAATTGCAAAAAATCAGATACCAATCATTGATACAATCAGATACAAATCTCAAATAATGATTTATCTTTCTATGTACTTCTTTAATGTGACTAATATGTTCCATAGTCAGAAATATATTGAATAATATTTCTGACGAGAGATTCTTATAATATATTGGAAAATAATTCGATTAAATTTTATACCTGTTTTTTGAAACATATAAAGCCATACATATATTTTGAATTCAGTAGCTTTTCAGATTTTTACAAAAACACTTTCCGGTAAAATTGAACTTTAATTTTTAATTTTATTTTAGAATTTGTAACACGTTTTTTTTCTTTTTTAAAATCATGCCCCTCGACTACCGAAAAACATGCCTTTTGCAAAAATCTTATTGTATTCACCAGTTTAGCCAGTAGAAATTTTTATGGAACTTTGCAGCCAACTCTGGATGAATTTTGATAGTTCCTGAAGAAACATTAGACTGATGAAGGAAAATTTCGCAGACTCACTCAATTTGCGTATTATGTTCATTACTAAACATTGTTTGATTTTCATTGACAAAAATCTCTATTACATTATATTAAATTTCTTAATCCACAGGGTGAATTTAATTTTACATATCGCGAGCTTATAGTAGAGGTAATTATGAATATTAGATACATATTAAGTATTTATAAGTTACCTGGTTGATATCAGACAATTTGATAGATTTTACCTAAAAATATTAACATTACTTGAAATGTTTCATCATGTCAATTTCATAAATTGAATGCGAAAAATTTATAAAAACAGTTGTATGATTTTAAATATCACAACCAGAATGTCTTTTACCATGACAATTATGTATGTTTTACAATTATTATTTTTTTACCTTCTATGTCTACACATTGATTAATGAGGCAGCCTCTTTATCGTTATAATTTAAATTAAATATTACTATATTTATGGCCTAATTTTTTTTCAAATACCACTGCTAAATAGATTTTAACATAAGTAGGAATTATTATAATATTTACGGAAGCTTAAAGTTCTTATGTTACTCTAAGTTTTAACAAATTCCACTACATATAACTTTAATCTTCAATTAAACCGTTTTAAATATGCTTTTTTTAACTATCATATTTATCTATATTTTAAAAGGCATAATGTAGATGACTTGAATGCCAATACATATTCATATGCTGAGTGTGCTGAATTATACATATTGGGATCCTAGTCAAATGATAGGGCAATATGTATTGATAATCCAACTCAAACCCATATTACATACATAGTCGAACTTTGGCATATATATATGGTCTAGCAAAACTGGAATTAAATTGATGTATGCAGTATTGCAGCAAAAATTATTGTTTTTGAATGTTTACTTGTATTAATGAATCTGTTGTTGAAGTCTATATATCTGTCCGATCAATCCAATATTTTATGGAAGTGTATAATATTGTAAATGAGTTCGGATTACCGAACTTGCCATGTATTAAGAGGACCCATTTTTCAATTGAAATCACTAGGCTGTACCCTTTTTTCAGTCAATAATAATTTATAATTACAGTATAACCCCGATAATTCGAATTTCGCCATTATTTGATTTTTTTCAGTCCCAAAAGGTTAATTACATAGTAGATTAACTCTGAAAATTCGAAAACCCCGGTCGTTTGTAATTCTAAATAATTTTTAACCCCTTGTGCCATAAATCAATACATTTTATGTAATTCAAAATATTTTTGAAATTTGACAAAATTGAAGAAAATGTTTGCCAAATTTAAAAAAAAAGATTTTTTTCGCAAGTGAGAACAGAAAATATGTCAATATTGGGTATTTTCATAAATTGCGTTTTCAAAATGATTTCTTGAGATATATTTTTCACAAAATTAACGGCTTTTTTCAAGAGTTTTATGATTTTTGGTAAATTTCACGATCGCATCGCCATTTTTTTTTAATTTGGAATAAACGGGGTCCTGCATAATTCAAAATCTTTTTTTTTTGGTTCCTTGAATTTCGAATTAACAGGGTTCTAACGTAACCATCTCCCACTTTCAAAATATACAGCGCACAATCCTGGTTTGTTAATTAATTATTTGGTAATTATTATTATTGCAACATAGACAAGTACACATATATTTTTTTAACCATATTACTATTTTCATTTAACAGTTTTGATTGAACTTATTCCACCTGCTTGTTTAGGTGTCTCTATATTTTAGCATTACAATTGGCCAATTTCAATGAACTTATATTTAGTTTTGAAAAAAATTGTTGACTAAATTGGTAATTCTTTTCATTTAAGAAAGACAATCGATTTAGTATGTGTAAACCGTGCGTATGAGGCACATTGTTTCATTGTGTTGGTGTTTAACCTTAAACACCAATACAATGAAACAATGTGCCTCGTATGCACGGCTTACACATAATAAATCGATTGTCTTTCTTAAATGGAAAGACCTATACATAACACATGCTATTTTTAATTAAGAAAAACTGTATCCATGTAGATTCTTTTAGTTTCCTGTATAATGCACACAGATCATACATTTTTTCAGTATGTTAATACATACATACCTTTTCTTTTATATTATGCAGGAATCATGATAATGTTTACAGTGACGAAAATTATGTTGACGAGGTGAGTAAATTGATAATTATAAAATTGCTCTCTCTCTTGGAAAGAGTGGGAGAGTTGGTATTTAGATTTGTTATGATGGTGTTTACTTAGTGCAGCTAGTAAATGTTATAACCAAATTGAAATAATACCATTATAATATGTACCAATGATTTGCTCCTGTGCTGATTGTAATTAGACTAATGTTCAACTTAATATCTATTTTTTCAAGATTTCCTTTGTTCCATTTTAAGCTTGCTGACTATTTTGAAGTGCTATAATTATCATCTGAAATAAATATATGCATATGTAAGAACCAAATTGAGTATTTCGAGTTTTTAGAATAAAAACATTTAGAGATTTGATTATGTGGGAAATGTATGAAAATTTAATTTTGTTTCAAAACTGAAAGTTATACCAGTGTTTCTTTATAAGATGTACAAATATTTATGTTATTCTTTAATTCAAAATTCAGAAAACTTCTAATGACTATGAATTATGATTTTATATAAAAAAAATTGAAATTCTTCCAATATGAAATAAGTCCATGACATTGCATTTTCGTAATATTGAATGTAATTAAAACTTATTATTTTTTGTAGTGTAGATATTGTAACCCACCAGTGAACGCACAAATTCATAATATGAATTAAAATTAAAATCAAAGACTCATAATTGATCAGTATTTTTCATTTATTATTACATATCATGATGAAATTCTCTTTGGCTATAAATTATACAATGATCATCATATTTTTATTTATACTGAATAAATTATATGAAATATTTATTATAGTTTTATTCTGAATATGATATATATATTTATGCTATTAAATTTTAATACTAGTTGATGAGAGTGACCAAAGTTGAGTCACGCCAATACAATTTTATGGCTAACTGGGAAAAATATTAACGCTTTTATCTTGAACATCTTAAGGACATCATGTGATATTTTGTGTATTAAAGAACACAATAGGTAATGGCAAAAGAGACATGGCCTATGTCTAGTAATATAATGCTAGAACACAGTCCCAAATGTAGAAGTCCTCGGCATCAGACCTTTAAACCAAGTCAGTAAAAATATAAATATCACTTGTACAATCTACGTAAAAAATATTTCTTAAATATGAAGTTTCGCTTTAAATGAGGTAGATATGTAAAAAAATGTAACTGAGTTTTAACAATTATTACAGTTCCAGGATTAGCAGTCATTTGACATTGTTTACAAATAATGACGCAATGTGGTTTTGTGAAGTTTGTCCCTTGGGGAGCCTCTGTCTTCTGGATAAATTCACGTGACGACTCACTACCTATTTGCTTCTTTATTAAAGAAAGCGTATAACTACGTGTCTTGGGACAACTTTTATGAGTTCTATTATTGGCTAAGTGGTTATCAATTGTTGCCTACATTATGCGCTACGATTCTCATATGTTAAATCAAATTATCACTAGTTAAAATATTATTTAGAACCACAATGATTTAATGAATTATGTTAAATCAGTCTTTATTTCCCATTGAATCACAGGTTGAGGCTTCTTGGCAACTGAAAATGGAATTCCTCCGACGATTGCCTTAGATCCAGCTTTGATGTTTTGTGGAAGATGTGACATGATGCACTGTAAGCATAAGGTTATATTTATAAATGCTTGCATTATATATGAACCAACAACATGTAATAAGGTATTTACTCTTGATGAACATTATTTAAAACAATTATGCTAATATTGGACTAAAAAGGCTTTGGCTGATAGATCTTCGGATCAGATTACAGTCCATCAAAAGACACGTTTTTCACAACTTACTTTGTCTTTGACATCATATCACTGGCAAACAGTAGGTATATTAACTCACCGCGTGACGGATCCCACACTGGATACAAAACATCAGGCAAGGAGGTGGGGGGGATAATGTTATTAGCATGTATTATTATAATCAAAAGGATTACGCAAGTACATAAAGTAATAAATATTAAGAAGTGCTATGGTTGCCGTTGCGTGTTATTAGAGTTTGTGTATATTTATACAAATGACCTGTTAATTCGAACCCCGATAATTTGAGATTTGCCATAATTCAATTTTTTTTAACCCAAAATGTTAATTTCATAGTAGATTAAACCTTGGTAATTTGAACACCCCGGTAATTCGAAATAATTTTTGGCCCCTTGCGTTATAAATCGTTACATTTCAGTTCACATGATTCAAAATTTTTTTGAAGTTTGATAAAATTGAAAAAAATTTAATATTTAGATTTTTTTGCAAGTTAAAACTACAAACATGTCAATATCAGAAACTTTAGGAATATAAATGTCAATCTTTGTATTAGCATAATAAATATTGCATTTTTGAAACGATTTCTTGAAATATGCAAAAATAGACATTTTAAAAAAATTAATGGCTTTTTTCACGAGTTTTATGACTTTTGGTGAATTTTGCAATCGCATAAATTTTTTTGTACCTTGAATTTCGAATAAACGAAGTTCTGTATAATTTGAAATGTTTTTTTTGGTCCTTTGAATTTCGAATTAACAAGGTTCTACTGTATTATCAATTAAATTAGAAGGTCACTAGTGAAATCGAGTACCTTAGTTCCGTCCAAAGCAGACCTAATCACAAAACAATTTATCACAATATGTTTTTTTTTAAATATAATAGAAACCTAAAAGGTTTATGGATGGATTTCTTTTATAAAAAAAGTAACCCATAAAAACCAAGTTTTTACAATACTCCCTTTCTCATTTTCGGGTTTCGTGTCTACCACATGCGTCGGAATCTCCATACAACTTGTATGAAAAAAATTTGAAAAATCGAAAATTATACTACAATTATTATTATTTTTTAATGAAAATTTGATAGATCTTCTTGATCATCGCCACGAGTCTGCCTGCAAAGTTTCAGCTCGGTTGGATCATGGGAAAAGGGTTAAAAATCGATCCAAAGTTTTTTCGTCAAGCAAACAGGCGCCACTAGTTAAAAGAAAAGAAGTAAAAGAGATATTCTGTATGATTATATTTTTTCATAAGACAAATAATTTTGCGAAATTTCAACATCAGAATAAAATAGTATAGAAAGGTTCAAGTTGCTGGTCTCTGTCTGGAATGTGTGCGAATTTGCCTATACCTATCTCAAGACAGATTTTTCTAATGAGCCAGTCTAATAATAATGAGTCTTTCTAATGGATCCTGTATAACAAAGGTTACTTACTATCAAAGATTTATGGATCTCGTATAATTAATAATCCAATAAAAAAATATTATATATATATAAATTATAAATTTCTAAAATAGATTATAAAGTTGAGAATATTTTACCTTGGGCCGATTGATACCAGCTGTCATATAGCCAATACACATTGATGGTGTAGTATGGCCCCATAGAAATTCTCCACTGCCTTCTTCATTGTTATAACACAAACCAATGGCACCGCCGAGTTTTTCTGGTACATCCCACAAAAAAGGTGACTCATAAAACTGTTCTTTCAAACATTTGGCCATGGCCGTTGTTGGACATGCATCTGTAAGACTTTCGGCCACATTTTTAGCTAGCTGTGTCCTGATTATGTGCTCTCCGCAACCGGATGTGCAGCTAGCCACGGAGGGAATGGCTCCAGAGTTAGCTGCAGCCCACACTCCGCTGGCGAAGGAGGCAGCTTGCCCCACGCGACCCTCGTGCTTCAGAGCCACTCCTCCAGAACTGGCACCAGCTGCCACACACCCGTCGGAGTCAACACATATCGCTCCCACTGTATCCAGAGGACTAAATCTTAAGTCATTCTGTTGAGAATACCTGGAAACAAGATTGACCGTGTTTTGGAATCCAATGAATATTTGGCAGTGTTGTTATAAACATTAATCTACAGCACTAGATGTTAAAACAGTAAAGGAAGACTGAAGCAGTGAAGGTCTGTGATCTGGGTTGAGTGAACGGTATCAAATCAAGAGCGGCACAAGAACTAACAACGAACAAACTTTTTAAAATTAGTTTATTTGTTTATTCATATTTTATTTTATTATTGTAACCAAATTATAAAATATAATATGGTTAAATTAAACAAAACATTAAAGTTTAAAAAAAATGAGAAATTGAGAAGGGAAAATTCTAGAGCTTAAACAAGTGAGAATCAATGTTTGAAGATGGGTTTGTACCAGGGTTCGAAAAAATTGGATTTTTTTGATATAAATCCGATATATATCAAAAATTGGATACATATCCAAAAAAAAATCTCCTTTTTTGCACACGTCGATTGATACAAACTCGAAATTATTAGGAAAAATATTTTTATTTTGTATATGAATTATTATTTATTAAATAAATTAATTGCATACTGAAAAAAGCTTATATATGCAATTATTATATATAAGTTATAAAAGTTGCTCTTTCTAATGTAGTGTTAAGGGTGTTTGTTTCTTTGTGTGAAATAAAAAACGGATTATATGAAACAAATTAAACTAAAAAAATAACCATAGCATTTTTTAAAATACAATTAGTGCCATCTATTAACATTTGCAGAAAGTTATCTTGGATATAGATCAAAAATAAAAATCAAGCCATAAATATCATGATATATATCCTTCTTTGATTCCAGAAATTATATAGAATAATGATAAGTGATGAGCTCAAAATCACAATTTGCGAGTCAATCATTAATGTCTCTTAAGTCACAATCATGTGATTAAGTAAATGAAAATCTTGATTGGTGATTTTGGTTGGAAAATAATGCCAACTAAAATAAATACATATTTATTTTATAAAATAACTTGATGTGTTGCCGGTTTGCTGTATATTAATTAATTAATTTGATTTTAATTTTCTTTAGAATATAGTAATAGAAATTTAATTCACTTATTTGTGCTAGGAAGCTGTGATCTAAATAAAGATGACTTTTTACATTATAACAGAATAGTATTTTCGAATAGTATTTAGGTTCTAATTTTTTGCTAATTTGTTTCATATATTGTAATTATCATAAAATGGTGTTCAGTCAAAGTTTTCAGTGACTGAAATCATCATCATAATCACATCAGTGAGTCAAGAATAACAATACATCTCTTTAGCATGGATAGGTAAATAATATAATAAACACCTCTTCAGTTTTCTTCTACAGTGTTTGAAATTCCTGAAGGCTTTGGCCGAAACCATTTTACTATCTTCAACTATCTCTAGTCCAAGTCTCTCTGCCCAAGTCCTCGCCCCACTACCCGTGAGGATGCACGGTGGAACACGCCCAAGTGACAGATTCTCACACTGTTTATTACACAGCTGCTTTGCTAGCGATATAGGGTTGTGCACATTGGATACTGCTCCACAAGCCCCGAAATGCAACGTTTGTCCGTTCATAATTGAAGCATCACATTCCACCGTCCCTTCCCAGCTTAAATTAGATCCGTAGCCCGCATTTGTTAACCCACTGTCTTCTAGAACTGAAAAAAACATTAAAATGAAACTGTTGAAATTTAACAAAGAAACTGTTGAAATAGACAGATGATATATCGGTGGTCAGATAGCCGAAGGGTTCGTCTGCAATTCTTTCGGTTTTTGTGTTTTCTTCCACAAAGTTTTTAAAATAAGCTTATCTTTAATGTGGCAAAATGACACATCTGTCACTAACATATTAACGAAGTTCTTAGTGTGAAAAAGTAGCTTAGCCAAAAGATATCAGCATTTTTGTACCTCAGGAACTTTGTAAGAATGGTACCTTATAAGAAAAGAAGAGAAGATGAAAGTCAGTGAAATGAAATGTGCTGACTTTTGTTAATTAAAATATTTATATACGGAAAGTAATTCTTACTCTACGAAGATAAAAACAAGTAAATGGTCAGCTGGGAGAGCGGTCCAAAACAATTTGATCACGATCGTGGAAGATGGCAGATTTATTTATTTATTGATGACTATAAAAAATTCTGAACTCCGGGAATTCAATATCATTAGGTCAAAATATTGTAATAAATACCATCAGTATAAAAAAAAAGTATGCAACTTTAAATTTGCTTTCGTTGTGCCATTTATTCAACCAAAATGTCATTGTCAGTCTGTACCTACCGGGGAGTCAGCAATCGGTAGGAAAAGTCTACTCGACTGATCTAATTTAGTCACCCATGGAATCTGCCCTTTTTTATCATATTCCGCCTCTGGACACAAGACGAGTGAGTGGCTCGGGGGAAGCAATAAGTTTTCTGGGCGGTCGGTGGTTTCCGAGAAGAAAGGGGGTGGCGGCATTTTTATTGAGGCGTCAAGTGCCACTTTCGGCGCTGGAATTCGGAGGGAAAACGCATTCGGCCAATGGGCGGTTTCAATACGATTCATTCGCCAACAAAATGAGATCGATACAAACAGCTCCCACATAATAGGTATATGCCAATATTTTTATTTTATTTGTTCGTGGAAAACTAACAGTACATATAAAATCAGACTACACATGATTATTGAACTGTATAGAAACCATCTTACAAGTTTCCACAGAATTAACAAGTTTTTAACATATAGCAACAATAACTTGAGTTATAGTCCGTCTAACTTATCTGAAGAATGGCCAAATTTGGAACTAACGACGCCATATTGGATTATCTACAGCTGACGGACCTTTGACAGACTTTGTTTACAGAGAGGTTCACGACTGTTTCGATAGTTTTTTAAGAACATTTTAGATTGTCACCATGCCAAAAACCATTAAAAGCGGTGTTCGGGAAATAATCTTGAAAATGCACACCTTTTTTGAAGAGGAACAACGTCTAAAAGCCCCAATTATACCGTTTGATTTTGTTCATAGACTTATTGCCGCCACTTCAGGTTAATGCTGCCATGCAATTATAATGATTTTCCCATACTTAGTTTTTTATTTACTATTATACAATTTCTTCAGGTATTTCTGAATCGGCAATTTACAAAATAGTTAAAGAAGGTAAAGTGGCCGTGGAAATGGGCATTAAAATGTCTACACCCGGAAAAAAAGAACAAGGATAAGTGGAAAAATTGAATTAGAAGCCGTAAGATGAGAAAAGTTTTAGAACATATTTTATTCGATAATTTTTTACATAGAATTTTTATTATTTATACTTTTTATTACATAATTCATTAACGAGTTCATTTGTATAAACATCTTTTTTCAAAAATAAACTTTTTTATTTATGCACATTAAAGACTGGTTGCATCAACTTACTTTATAGCAATAGTTCGTTTAAAGCATAGATTTTTACGAGAGCGAGTTGTTTGATCGGTGGAAAATGCAAAATATCTATGCTTTGAACGAAAGATTACTATAAACCAAGTTGATACAACGGCCCTAAACCGATTGATATCCTTAGGTGTTACTGAGTTAAACATGGTGGTCATGATCATTAGGTATGAGACACCGAATAAAACCGGCGCCACACTGCGAATCTTCCGCCGCGTCTCTTCTGTCGCGGAACATCGCTACATTTCTTTCCATACAGTATGCGCTTATTAAACACACTACGCGGATGATCGGTCGATCTATTTGCTTTGCTGATTTGGCGCAACGGAAAAGACGCGGCGGAATATCTACGTAATGTGGCGCCGGCCTGAAAGAATTATTATTGTTTGTTTTTTTTTCTGAAAATTGTATTTTTCTTTGATTTTGAAAAAACGCCATTTGGTGACGTGTATTTTGATAAATTTATTTGTACATTAGTTTACATTTTTTGTTTTTTATTGTGTCATATACTGCTTAATAAATTGTTTAAGAAAAAACGAATTTGCAAAAAATTCCCTAAAAATGAGATAATTTTTAGACTGTGGGCAGCACTACAACGATTGGGACGCCCTCCTTTATTCTCCAGATAAGTTGGACGGACTATATACAAAAAGTCAAACGAGTCAAAGAATTAAAGGTGAAAAGGGAATAAGGAATGGATAGGAAAGGACAAATCAGTAAAAAGAAGAAGAGATAAGAATAAAAAGATGTATGTATAGCATAAAGATATCTGATCAATACATCTGCATATATATACATATACAAGGTCTGGACAAAAGAAAAAAATGTGAAATAAAGAAAGATACAAGATAAAAATTACATATACGAAGTCTGTTCAAAAGAAAGAAGATGGATTAAAGAATAGGAAAAAAAAGGTTTATGACTGAGGTGAATATCCAAGAGTTTTAAATTCATAGATTGATGAATTGAAAAGATCCAAGTCGCTGAATATAATTAATTTGATTGAAAATCATTCATACAAATCATTTCTGATGATTTATTTGACTCTCCTGAAAAACCCGGCAAAAGAAGTCATCTGAAAAAATCTTGGTAAATTTTTTATAATAAAAGGGGCCACCTGAATTACAGTATGAAATATCTATATTCAATTTTAAATTCAATCTGTATTTTACGACACTTAATTAACAACACTTAAAATAGTTTATTGATTCATTAAAAATCTGTGTAATTACCTAAATATTTTGGTAAGTACGCTATATTGAAATCTCATTATTGTTCTCCTCAACGTTATTCAAAATGACTGACCCATCTGACTACTGATATGCTATCCACATGATGTGTACTTACCAATCAATGCTGCCTCAATGGCATCCATAGAACTACCATTTTCATTTAAAATTTTCTCGGCTTTTCTACAAGCTAAGTGACATAGCTTCTGATAATCTTTCTTCAGTTTTTCACTATGATATCCAGCGCCTAGTAATTAATACAAATATAAATTAATGAAGGTTGAAATAAGTTGAGTAGCTGGCTTTATCCTTATAAAAAAACTTTATAATCGAGCCATATAAAAGAAGAAAAACAAATCAAGCAACTGATAAAATCAACATACCACAGTGGACAGCAATAAATCCAGCCATGATATAATATATATATAATAATATTTATAACTTCATAATTTTCAATGATAAGTTTTTCGAGAAAAATTTTAAAGCGCAGGCAAATATCATACAATACAAAATATAAACAATATCTTGTACTTTTTGAAAAATATTATTGTTTGATGGTTTCTGCTTTTTGACATATAAGCAACACGAAGTTCTCGCAATTCGCAAAATAAATATAAAGAGCCCTGTACACATTGGGCCAACCTCGGCAGAGCGCCAACATAGGCCAACCTCGCAAAATGGCTGACATAAAATAAGTATTTTTTCCGTCACGATACTGTCTTAAATTCTTGAATTGAAGTTATACACCTCTTTCTTTATCTTCAATGAGAACTTGTTGTTTATTTTCAAAAGACTCTAGATCTTTTAATAATGTATATGCGAAGTTCCCTTTCCCTTGCATTAAGTAATGTCGACCATGAAATGTAATTTTTGTAACCATGTTTTTTCGCATAAGAACATTTTTTCTTCTTCTAAACATGAAGCAAAGCCTTTCAATGCGTTATCTCTGGAAAGCTAACGAACCTTAGTATGCAGAAGTAAATATAGGGACTCACTATCTATTTCGTCCAAGAATATCGTAAATTGATGATGATAGAGTGGTTCAGCCAAGATGCTGTTAGTTACAGTTGCCGGCAAACTTCTTGAAAATTTTTGGCGTAGCGGGGGAATGCGCAGAAGACAAAATTTGGGTCTCTTTGGTGAAATGGTACATGCGCAAACTTCCCCCCACTACGCCGTAACGGGTATTTATTTATTTATTTGTTTACGCCCATTAGGCTTTTACATAAAGAGTATAAAATAAATTTCAAAAAGCACATACATTAAAAGTTTCAGGAATAGCACCAAATCATGAGTATAAAATTTAAAAATGTAGAGTAGGTAACGAGCAGCAATGCGTATAGGCTTTTACATAAAAAAATATATCATAAAATTAAAAAGAACATACATTAAACTATAAATTACAAGTAGCAAATTATTAAAGTACCAGGAATAGCACCAAAACATGTGTACAGAAATTATAAATATAAAGTACAAAGCGGCAATGTGTACGAAAAATATATATTACCCACCATTACATATTAACAGCTGAAGTCAGTAACGAAGCAGTATTGCCTCTTTAAGTGTGAACTTTACTTTCTCCAGACTGTCGACGATTATTGTTTTACCAACAATTCCTTGACAGTCAAAAGGGCGCAAGGAGGGGTCTCAGTGATTTTGATCAACCAAAGGGGCGTAAGGTAGCAAATGCCTTTTTGGCTTTCTTATTTTCATAGTTTTCCCTGCCTAGTAATTATGCATAAAGCCCCAAAAACTTATTTTCGGTAAAATGTCCCTTGCGCCCTTTTGGCTGAGAACCCTCGAATTATTATTCAGATTTAAATATTTCACAATATTCTGCCAGATCACTGTTTAATTTCAATTTTTTTTCCACATAGGTATATGTTTAAATAAAAATCATGCTTCATGTTCTCACTGCAAGTCCCTGGTTGTATCAGATTAAAACAAAAAAATACATCAAGCAGGCATCACAGGTAGTTTCACTAAATCTGAAGTATGTGTCTATGATGACTCTATTTAGTAACACCACTTTCTACTAATCCACTTCGACAGTGGGAAGATATGAACAATGTATTTCTGCGATTAGATTATCTGGCAATTCCAACTTCATACATCTGTGCCTTCAGAAAGATTATTTTTAAAGGCCGGAAGTACTACTTACAGGTGTCCAAAATAAAAAGAATCATCTTCTTCCCCTTGGCCTAGTAGGGTCGGGGGCCCAAAGACTCGACAAGGTGCTTCCATGATCTCCTGTCTTGCGCTGCATCTGTTTGAGTCAACCAGTCCAGACCCATTCTGTTTACAAATAAAAAAAATTGTTGTCTCTCCCAGCTTCATCTGGGTCGACCCACAGGCCGTCTTCCCTCCGGGGTTACCAAGAGGATTCTTCTAGGTTTTCGTTCCTCTGGCATTCTGAGCACATGTCCAAGCCACCTCAGTTGTGATTTTTCTATGTGCAGGAGTAGGAGCTCCATGCCGAGTGTGTGCCTTATGTCGGCACTTCTCACTCTGTCCATCAGTGTGACTCCCGCTACCCCCCTTAGAAAACTCATTTCGGCAGCCTGGACTCTTGATCTCACTCTCTCCATCAGGATCCAAATTTGATGGCCATATATTAGGGTGGGCCTGTGTACAGATTTCAAAACGGTCAGTTTTACCTTGACACTAAGCTCGGATTTTCTTATCACCGCACTATATAAAGAGCGTAGAACGCCGGCTGCAACTCCGATTCTTCTATCTATTTCACTTTCCTGCCTCCCGTCGCTAGAAAATTCCACCCCAAGGTATTTAAATTTTTCGATTTGCTTCAGCTGGGTCCCTTGTATGCTGATCGAGCACTGCTCTTGGTCTCTTCCTACGACCATAACCTCTGTTTTGGCAGTACTAATCTTCATCCCTACTTGAGTGCACTCTTCATTGAAGGAATTTATCCACTCTTGTAGGTCCTCCTTTGTGGGCGCCAACCTCGCTATATCGTCTGCGAAGAGTAAAGAGTCTATTTCCACATCTCCTACTCTCACGGCCCTTGCTGTTTGGCTTTTCCGGCTTATCCTGTCCATATAAAGGGTGAACAGGATTGGCGAAAGTGGGCAACCTTGTCTTAAACCTACTCCAACATTGAACTCTTCCGAAATTGCGCTGTTTATTCGTACGCAGCTTTTGAAATCCTCATACAGTGATTGAATTGCCTTGAGAAGGTCTCTCTTTATTCCGTATTCGTCCAGCACTGTCCACAGAATGTCGCGCAGCACCAAGTCATATGCTTTCTCCGGGTCTATAATCCCATATAAATATTTTTTCCATAATCCCAGCTTTTCTGGATAGTTTGTTGCAGTGTAAACAATTGGTCTGTTTTGCCTGTCCCGGCACTGAAACCGCAATGGCCTTCTTGGATCTTTTCATTTTTTTCTTCATTTTCCCTCCAGAATGCGAGCATATATTTTACCTGGTTGACTCAGCAAGGTGATTCCTCTGTAGTTTGCACACACTTTGCTATCTCCCTTTTTAAAAATGGGGACTATCACTCCTGTTCGCCAAACTTTTGGGGCCTAGCTCGTCTTCCTCGCCACTGAAAATATGTGGGCTAGCCAACTTATTCCCTTATTGTTCAGGTTTTTCAGCGTCTCAGGCCTTATTTCATCTCCGCCAGCTGTCTTCCCATTTTTCATCGACTTCAAGGCACCTTTATATAAAAATAATACTAATAAAAAATAAAATCTCCAAAAGCACTAGACAATTATGCGGGTACAATACATCACATATTGCGATGTATCACACATAGGGTTTCTGGTCGAGACTTCTCGAAGCGAGAATTTCCAGGAAATCTGACCTTATTCGAGATGAGAAAAGTGTATTATATATTATCATATTCAAAAGTTCACAAAAAACTTAAACTTGAACTCTAATGTCACTATTAGGGTCATCAATGACCTGTTGACGGTCTGTATGTTAAAAAATAAAATAAAATAAAAATGAGAAAAAACATGTCGAGAAAACGCACCTTGCCATAGGTAGATTTCCATTTAGCCAGACACCCCAGTGTCCTGGTTAAATTCGGACGTGATAGTCCGACTTGAGATGCTCCTATGCCATGCCTAAATCATGCTATACATTCATCTGTTTTGGCAACTTTTTGCAACAAAAATGAAACCAGGGAAGATGATGCCGTCAAGACTGCAGGTATATCATAAACAAATCGAGCTTCAGAACCAAGCATTTCTGGAGATGAAAGTGATGGTTCATCAATTGTCGACTGCGACATGGAATTTGATTTAGCAACCGATGTGCAATACACTCAAAATTTTAACACGGGCCTTGATAAAACTATTCGAAAGAGTACTTTAAAAATTATGACGCTACAAAAACATATCTAAGAAAAGTTTGGCCATGGGTTGAGTTTGTTATTAGATGGGATTACCATATGGAACTCGATGATGCAAATGTTTAAACGATTCCTAAAATTGAAAAATGCAATTAAAAAGTCATTGAATGATTTAAATATGTCCTCAATGTGGAATGAAGATAATATTGGCGTTCTAAAATCATTTTTAGGCATCTTACATCCAGTAAAGTTGTCTATTGAGGCTCTATCGAGAAAAAATGCTACGATCCTGATGTCAGAGGCTATACGACGTCAATAGACGTGCTAATCAATAAACTAGAATAGACGGAAAACGATTTAGTCACAAAGTTTTTGGAACATCTTAAGAAGAAGATTATTGACAGGCAAAATGTTAACCTGATATCTTTAATCAAGTATCTTCACAACCCAGCGGCATTTCAGAAAGATAGCGAAAAAAATATGCGCAAATTCATATAAAGCTTTAATGACTGTAAAGCCAATATCGACTGAAAATGATTGGGTTTTCTCGTTATCCGGAAACTTTGTAACGAAAATAAGAAACCGATTATCAGATAATGCTATTAATGTTCTTGTATTTTCAAAAACATATTTCATAAAAAAAAAGAGACTAATTAGATTAGCGGAAAGATTATCTTTTAAGGCTAATAAGTAAAATAGAAGATTCATAATTTTTTTTTTTTTACATAATTAAAAATCATAAGTTTTATTGGCAGATTAGTTGATTGTGAAAGTAGTTCCTGTTTCTTTTCCTTTTGTTGATTTTTTTATTGAAAATGTAAGTTTTTGTTAAATGTAATTTTAAGATCGTAATTAGAAGTTCTACTTATACGAAGAAAGATAATGTTTTTAACATTAATTTAAAGACTGTTTTATAAAGATACTTCAGGTACCTACTATTTGTTTAATTAAAAAATGTGTGATATAATTTTACTTACCTTAGGAATGAATAAAAAGTGCTCAATAAAAAGGCCTAAGTTCTATAGGAAAATAGTGTCTTCAAGATACCTACTCAAAGTATAATTTAGTTTAGTTTTGTTAAAAAACAAGACTGTTTAAATAATAAATGTTGATGGTTATTAAAAAGCGTAATTTTATTTTGCATTTAATTTATAGAAATTTCTCAAAAATTCAAGTATTCCCAGGAATTTTTAGTCAACAATTCTTGGGTCCCGAGAAAAAAAATAACTCGAGAAATCAGAAACCCTAATCACATGCCCATAATCTATGTGCTGCACAGAACAGACTGTTTACAACTTGCACGAAATAACACAAGCTTCCAAAAAATTCTTCATAGAAAATTCGTAAAAGTGTTGATACCGTGGGATATCGATAATACAGGCTTACAAAAAAATCTTAGTGGAATATTCTAAAATGTATCGGGTACCGATAATGCAGTCTTACAAAAAATCTTCATAGAAAATTTGAAAAAGTATCAGTACTGTGGGGTATCGATAATACAGACTTACAAAAAAACTTTTCATAGAAAATCTATACTGTGGGTTATCGATAATACAGGCTTGTAAAAAAAATTTCATAATTAATACCAAAAAGTATTAATACTTTTATGCATACAATACTTTTCCATCGAGTAACGTATTGATAGTTTTCATTTGATACTGTGTCCCCAGATGTCAATTACCAATCATCAATACAATCTAAAAGCAATCGCTCAGACACTGTTACAATAAATATTTAACTCATCACTGCTGCAGTTTGCCGCATCGCAGTTTTATAAACTTTACCTTTTGTCTTTATTGGAAACCTATTATCCAGACATTGAGCTCGACTTGAAGATCTGTTGTGTTGTTTTGTACGAGCCTCCATTCTTCTAAATACCTACCATGTAATAAAATTTTGAAGGTTTTTACTGATCAGATCAGATTGTCGAGTATAAAATATTTCACAAGGCCGGCTTTTGAATATCTTTGCCAGCTACTCTATAAAGTTTAAATAGCAGTGGGCATGAAGCAGAACTCTGGTGAACTCCGCTTTTACTTGAAAAAGTTTTCATTGGCCTCGTAGAGTATAATACATATACATATTAATTGGTTGATTGTAAAAGATGTAAATATACATCTAAAAAAAATATATTTCAATCTATTGTGTATGTTGGTATATATGTATTATTATTATGTAATTTATAATTTTGGACTGTTTTTCTTCAGAGGGTTTTAACCTTGAGATTAAAATAAACAGTACAGTATTATGCCCTTGGAGCATTCAATTGACTCTGCTGACCTGTACATGAAATTTATATTGTCAAATAATGAATTCTGAGCATTAGCATGGTTTATTTTATTATTTAATTTAACTGAGACCACAATCATTAATACAGTAAAACCCCGTTAATTCGAACCCCGATAATTCGAATTTTGCCATAATTCGAAAATTTTAAAACCCACAAGTCCCAAAATGCTAATTTCATAGTAGATTAACCCCGATAAATTGAAAACCCCGGTAATTCGTGTTTCAAAATAATTTTTACCCCCTTGCACTGTAAATCAATATGTTTTAGTTCACATAATTCAAAATTTTTTTAAAGTTTGACAAAATTGAAAAAATATTTCGATTTTTTCACAAGTGAGAACAACAGAGATGTCAATTTCGGATACTTTAGTAATAGAAATGAGTCGGTCTTTGTATAAGCATAATAAATATTGCGTTTTCGAAATGATTTCTTGAAATATGTAAAAATACAGACTTTTTTACTAAATAATGACTTTTTTTCACAAGTTTTACAATTTTTGGCAAATTTCGCAATTTTATTGAGATATAAAAAAAAATTTGTACATTGAATTTCGAATTAACGGGGTTCCGCATAATTCAAAATGTTTTTTTTTAGGTCCCTTGAATTTCAAATTAATGAGATTTTACTGCACATACATAATTCTGTCTGGTTAATTATTCTGTACACACATTATGTATAACAGTTTCAAATATCCAAATAACTTTTTATATCTCAGAATGTATAGTAAAACACTGATTATCCAGGGTCAATTATCTAAGATGGATTAACCGTGGTTCTTTGTAGAAAGAATTTGTGAAAATTACCATCCACCGTCTCACCGGAAAGAGACCGAATCCGGGTCCGCCGTGCGGAGTAAGGAATAGATAAAAATGCAACAGTGAATTACTCAAATTGTTCAGGCAAACTCAGGACCTCACATTCTCTACGATAAGCAGGTATATAGGAGACTGGGGACACTTTACCCCCTTTTGATTTTTACCTCTAATTTCCTTTTTGTGTATATATTTCACACTCAAAGATGTGGAATTTAATTGGGTATATTTGGTATAATAACCATTTCCATTCGTTTATAAATTTTGTAATTATCCCAATAACAGTAGAGGAAGGGAATGGTACCAACTCTCCCATATAAACATATGGGAGACTTGATCCCCACACTGGGGATGACTTGATCAGGGGGAGCATGTCTCCCATATTTTAAAAACATGTGATGCATTCAGGTGGTATGCAATTAAACATGTTGAAATTGTTGGTATTTATTAATCTGACTTTTAACATCTTTACTTTTCGACTATCATTTTAAGTAACTGGGTACACAATTATTCATTATAACAAAACTAATTCTTTCTAAGTAAATTCTGCTTACAGCTTAAAACACGTAATAAATTCTGCATCTAAATTAAAAAATATTATCTGTCACTCCCAAGTTTTAGCTTATTTTAATCTTTAATCTACTTTGATCTCTTTTTTTATTGTAAAGGTACTCAATCAATTTTTATTTTAGATCAATTAGCTTTTTAATTTCATATTTTTTCATATCTTGATTAATTTATTATTTTGTCTAACATACCTATGCACAAGATTCTTTTATGAGTCGAAATTCACTATAACTCATCGTCACTGCTTACAGTAGCATCATTGGTGTCATTATCGTTATCTGATTTTAGACCACTTTGACTTAAAATACTTAAATCTGATTCAGACATGGATGTGGAATTTAATTGGGTATATTTGGTATAATAACCATTTCCATTCGTTTATAAATTTTGTAATTATCCCAATAACAGTAGAGGAAGGGAATGGTAATGCTCACGCGCTGATGTGGTATTCATGTTTATTATTCTGCATCTTTAAATTTTAATTTATGTGTCATTCATTTTGCTTCAGCTTTGCAAATATTTTTTTGTTTTCTACCGTCTAGTTTTTTTATAATATTTTCGATGACCGGTTTTTCGAATTGACTGATTTGTGATTGGCGTAGTCATTTTTACTGTAGCATTATTTGTTTTCCCGACATACCTTTTGAGAATGATGACTGCTAATCTGTGAGCTTTGCAGTTCCACAAACACTTTTACCTTCTAAAACATCATTCACACCTGACTGCAAGATATTTTTATCGATCCGTTTTCTTTCCTTAGCATCTTTTCTCAAAAAAAAATACTGTAACCCAAAAGAAAAGAAAAAAATCAACGGCGGAAACATGATCCAGAGGGATCAAGTCTCCCATAAAAACGTGTACCAAGTGTCCCCTAACCGGGTTTGACTCCTTTCTTTTTCTGTGTGAAATTGAAAACTACCTAAATAATGTATATAAAATAAATAAATAAATAAAAATAATGACTTGTATTGGAGACTTGACCACCTCTAAGATCTTTTCTAAATAACTGTTTTATCGAAATAAAATATAAAGAAAAATATGTGTCTTCAGCAACACACATCAAACCGTCCACCATTTGTACAATTGTCAAGTCTGACTGATGTCACTACTAGAAAGTTAGCGGGTACAATACTAATATTGCAAATTAGAAATAATGCAATGTTCACAGAAGTTCTGTAAATCTCGTGTACCTAGTCTCCCATAAAGATCAAGTGTCCCAAGTAAATTGTATGAAACTACATCTGCAAAAACATTACATTAATTTTCAGGGCTAAAATCTATACATATTATGAATGCGCTGAATCTGCATGAAGTAATGTATTTTTTTCCATTAACAGCTTCAAAAATTAATCAGAACCGAGAGACACTTTCTTTTGTTAATGGACATGTTTCCGATAGAGCAATTCGCGTTTAACTGATTAGGCTTTTAAATGCTAATACATTAAACTGCATAATATAAACTGTCACTTCAAACATTTTGGAAACCCCTAGTAATCGGTTAATATGACCAATATTCTCGACCTTCAGTTTGTCTAACTATTGTTAACTGTTGTTTGCCTGTGCACATGGCATTTTCGGACACACAAGTTTGTATACATCATAAAATGCACCGTAATTAAGTGCGAGCCGCTTTAAAAGCAAAGTGAAGAAGTTCATTGTTTGAGCACGTATTTGTTTTTTTTTCTGTAACCCAAGCAAATATGTGTGCAGAGTTTCTAAAATCTGCTCCGTATATCCAGGAATCGCGCTCCTTATAACCGAGAACGATTGTATGGGAATATGCGCAAATCAAAATGAATTCACAATTTTGAAATTTCCTTATATCCAAGCTCGTTATAACGCAATTCCACTGTATTTACTTTCTTGCGTGAATTTTATCTTTTCTGAGGGCAGTTATATTTTTGATGCTTAATTTCTAGGTTAGAATATATGTTTGGTTGGAAATGTGTCAAACTCAAAAGCATACACGGAGACGGATCATCTATATTATGATTACTTCAAAAACACAGTATGCACTGCGTAATTTTACCATTACCAGTTTCAAAAAATAACCAAATCGTAAGAAAATCAGCAGGCAATGAGGCGATAGTTAAACATAAATAGCAGATACTAATAGCCTCGCAGTGGCCACTGTCGGCTGCGCAGCGGTCAGTACAGCCGATAGCTAATTGCAGACACCAATGGCCGTGTAGCAGGCACTAATGGCCGCGCAGCAGCCAGTATACCAGCCCGTTGGAGATGGCAGAAGAATGCAATCGGCGATAGCTGATTGCTTAACTGCTAGTAATGTTGATTGCAGTGATATGTTGTAAATTCATGAGGGGTATAAGAAAATTGGTACAAAAAATGATGTTACAAAAAACAAAAGTCAAAGACTTAAGTGATTATTAATATCATTTGTTCAATAGATAATTGCTTGCATAATGTTTCTATACATATTTATTTATGTTCAGCTCAATCAAAATTTATTCAAAATAAATGGTTCTATCTGTAACACGATGAAAAAATTCCAAGAGGCATCAGCCGATAGATAGTTTTTTATCATTTCGGTCAACTTAAAAGAGAAAATGCAATTTTTGTTCCTATTAAAATTTGGTTTACTTATTGCTTTTAGTCAGCTAAAAATCAATATTCAATCTTGAAAAAAACTTGTTGAAACTCTCTTGAAAATTTGTCGGTGGGCTTTTGTGTTACTAGGCCATCAAAATTGTTACACAAAAAAGAAAGTTGACAAATTTGAGGGAGCAAAAAAGAAAAGCCAGATTAATATAAACATTTTTTATTCCAACTTATATTCTTACATATACACAGTACAAAAAATTCACTTGCCCAACGAAATGAGGCAAGAAATATGAAGTCACATTAATAATGCAGAAGAAGGAAGAGTTGAAGAAGTAAACTAAATATCTACAAAATGTAGTAATCAATGCAGCCATTGTGATACACAAATAACTCAACGCGCGGTCACAAGGAATGACCGCCGGTTTATTAAAAATAAAATAAATGCACCTTCTAATGCAAATTACAAGGTGGGCAAAATAATTACACATCAATTGCGCTATTAATGATTCCTTGTTATTTCACCTTCTGAGATCAAGAAAAGTAATTATGGAAAATCAAATAAAACAAATCACAGTTTCATTTATTGTTGACTTGATTCCATTTGCAAATTATATTAATCAAGCAAATACATACAAACTAGCGCCATATACACCTCTTCCAATACAAAATAGAAAATTCAAATTGGCACTTTTCATGAGATAGCACTTATATCCGAGTGGACAGGTGGTACGCACTTCACTAATGCCAGGGCTCTAAGCACTAAATCATGGAGGAAACAATACAGCATCAAACATGCACATGCAATCGTAACACGGGCTTAGACAAGTACTTAACATTCTAAATGAAAGTCCGCAGCTTATATCTAGTAGAAAATAGGTCCTCTAAGCCCATCGAGCGTGAGCAATCATTTAAAGGAAACTAGAACTCGACGGCTGCACGGGACGAGGAGTGACACACCGAGGTCCTACTCTAACACACAGCTGTGACAAGCGACACGTTTCGCCGTCGAGAGCGAGACAGCGCTAGTGTATCACTTACAGATAACTATAGTGACAGGAAGATGAACCGTGCATTGCATTTACATCTCAACACTTTACAATATACAACTTACTTCTTTAGGAAACCTACGCAACCCTAACGCTCCAATTTACAACACTATCCAACTATTTACATAGGATATCGTAGTTACATTTGCTCACTACATAGTAATGATGTTATCACAAAATAAGACATGAGTAGTCATGAAATATGTACAGCGCAAATTAAATGTTACTTCGAGGAACTTAGTTCCGTAATTATAATAATATGTATGAAAAACACTGAGAGTTGCTTTTAATAAATCTAGAAACTAGTTTCTTAGTAAATATGAATTGTTAAAGGAATATCACAAGCAGATAAGTCAATTTATTTCAAATGTTCCAATCACTGAACTAACACTCGACTTTGTTGCTTCAAAAATAAGTTATATCTCACATTTATGGTAACGTTTCTTTTTTTATATCGTCCTTACTGATTACGGGATCCGCGAGACCCTCCGCCGTGGCGGCTGCTTTCTTTAGGCAATCCAGTGAGTCTTTCACGGCGTGGTAGATGATGTTCTTAATCTGTAACTTATCCTCATGATTGGTATGAGTGTCTGTAAGATCACGAAATTCTTGCGTTAAGTGGAAACAGTGAGATACATTCTCGGGCGAGACGAAATCTTCAGCCACCTTGATACAATCGTGCAGGTTGCGCACTTGGTGCGGAGCTCCGGCTGGAATGAACACGGCGTCACCCAAACACTGAGCTACGGCGTACCCTTCAACCCTGTACTCCTTGTACAGACGTTCTCGGAGGGCGGCGTCCAGGTAGCAGCTCTGGTCGTGGATAGGGTCGTGGTGTGGCAGCGGGTGAGCGCCCTTCTCGATGGCGGTTTTGTTAAGGAGGTCCCTAATCTTGTCGGCATCTCTAGGACTGTAGATATGCCACAGAGCTCCAGGCAGCTCCCCACGCTCACGCACCCGGCGCCGCGTGAGAATGTCACAGCCCGCTTCATCAATGGCGCGGAAAGCTTCCCGGGTAGCCCGCTCTCCGGCATCCTTAGGTCCGCTTACGTACACCATGACGTTGACAGCATCGCTCACATCTAAATGCAAGTTGGTAGTACCGTGTCCGGGATGGAGGGCGGAACCGTAAGCGGTGTACATCTTAGGTCCGAGGTCCGGCCGCACGAAGCAGTCGGGCAGACGGGAAGCGAGATTGAGTCGACCGGTGCGGTGAGTGTACTCCTGTAGAGGGAGGGCCTTCATGAGGTCGGCGAAGCGAGTGGGTAACATTTCTGCAAAATCTTCTCCCGGAGGCCAGTCCTTGAGCTTCAGTAACATGGGCTCTCCGCGCTCATCCTTCAGTCTTTTGGTAGTCTGTTCGAAACCATCCCAGAATTTTTTCATAGGTTGATTCGGCACAATATTACCAGTAATACAATTGATAAGATCATTCTTCTCTTCTCCAAAATCTTGGGAGAAACTCTCAGGAGACCACAGATCTTTATTCATCAGTTTCAAAACGTCTGAAACAATCACGGGCTGCCCTCGCTTCCATTGATCCTAAAAAAGACAAAATACTGTGTTACAATACTGATAATGTACTAGTACATAATACGTAACCAAAATGTTAAAAAAAAAAATACTTAAAAATTTATTTAAATAAGTTATTTTTAAAAAAATACTAAAGTTCTTTTAAAAAAAAATACTAAAGTTCTTTTTAAAAAAAAAAAAAAAACATTTAAATAACGTTTTCAGCAATGTGTTCAAAATATTTTGCTTAAAATGTGCGGAGTGTATAATTTTTAGAATTGCTTAACTGTGAAAAATTTTAAAAAAGTAATAAGGCATTATGTAGCTGTCTACATGAAAATTTGAATTTGATTATTACATACTTCCAAGATGTAAATAAATAATTAATTTCATGGATCTATAGGTTCAGGTCATCGTTTAGAAAATGGATGCTGTGGATGAGTGAATTTTTTTTTTTTTCTTCTTATTTTTATTTATTTTTTAAACGTTCCAAGTATCATTACAGTAACTTATATCGATTACATACAATTCATTCGTTTCGATGAAAGTTAAATAAAATAATAAAAATCCTGAAAAAAATCCAATTAGAATGTTTTCCAACTGGAATCGGAAGGTTTTTATCATTTTAGTTGATTTATATTAAAGAGAATGAATTTTTAATATTAGATATAAGTTACGTAATTAGCAAAAAAGTCAGAAATATTGAGAGAAAAAGTAAAGTTTGATGTCACATATCTCCTTAACTATTGATATTAAGTCATGATTGCTTGAACATTTTCGACTCATAATCAAGGCAAGAATCCACCTGTTAAGTATTGTAAACTAGCTCTGTTACACCCTGTATAATAACAATATTATTTACATAATGATAAAAAACAATGTATCTGAATTTTCTCTAGAAATGGAGTTTACAAACCTGGAATATTCTGTAGTTGCCGGGATGTGTAGGGTCCAACAGACGCAAGAGCTTCCCATCACACAGCCAGGAGTGAGGGGTGTCCGGATACAGAGAACTCGATTCAATATTGGTCATGATACGGATCGGGAGCTGATCCCTGCCCGAAGCGTTACTGCGATGGTATCTTCTGACGAAGTGCTTTAGTTCAAATGGTTTAACATCCATATCATTGTCTTTATCTTCATTTTTGTTCTCGATTACACTAGATATGACGTCGTCCAGAATATCGAGGCGAGATTTCTTGCTAGCTCGGGCAGTGCCATTTGCGGAAGTTGGAGAAGCGTTTCCACTGGAGGGTCGATTGGGACGAATTAGCAGCTCGCGTAAAGTTGAGAAATTTCCTTCAGCTTCAGAATCTGAGCTAGACGTGTCATCATTGCCTTTATCTTCCTTCTTGAGGGCCACGTCCGCCAGCCAACTTATTGTGGTGTTTCCATTTTTGGGAGAACCATTTGATAAAGGCTCGGCTTTCTCTTTACCATCTTCAGTCGTTTTCTACAAAAATAAAATGATATTTGGTTAATATGCTGTTTTAAAACTGTCGAATGTTGCAAAAGAAAAAAGAAAGAAACTAAAAACTAAAGAAAGAATCTAAAGAAAAACTGTCAAGTAAACTTATGAAAAGCAAATAAATAATTAAAGTAAACTGATTATCATTATAATGTGAAGAAAGAAAAGAAAATATAATGTATACATGAATAAAGGCGAACCTCTGATGAAGATACTCAAGAATGCAAATTGTGTGTAGTAGAGAACAATGTCTAATAAAATAAATTTACTGCCTAAAATATTACATATTTTTTTAACTACTATAAGTGAAAAATAATTATACGTTGGTGTTTTTCATGGAAATAGCAGACAAAATCAGAATTTCCTTGTACATATTTCATTCAAATTTAATATATATTTGATTGATATTTTTTCAGATGTTTCAATTTGTAAATTGAGTCGCTGATTGCTGCATTCTGTACCATTTATTTTTTATAAATTAATATTTCCAATAGACGAGACTTAACAAATTTTTGGTGGATAAAATCTATAACTCGCATACTTTTTCATCTGTAAATAATTTATTGCCAGAAAAAGAAGAATCAAAATTGTGCACTTGCAGTATAAATCAATCACTATATCTTTCTACCTCTCTACCTAACACAAATGCTCGGCAGAGTTTTTTGTTATATTTCACCATAGGCTGAATTACATGATATTTTAGGTAATTTCTTTTAAAATAAGGAATAATTGACATCTTTTCCAACTATAAGATATAAGGTGAACAATTTTGTTGCTCGTAATGGTAGAAATAGGGCTTACCTTTATGTTGCCGAGCACCACATCCCTGAGCATGCGTCGGCAGGCCCGGGCAAGCGCCGGTGCAGGTGGAGTACCAGGAGCACATTCGCAACCTCGCGGGACAGACCACAGGGCGCGAGCTGAGTGAAGACGTCGGCCCGCACGAGCCAGCGCATCCCCGGCTGCTATCTGTGTGAGCAGCAAGCGCGCGGGCTCGTGAGGAGCGCGCGAAGTGCACGCCAGCCAGCCATGTGCGTCGCGTTCACGGGCCGCAGCACCTGCCACTGAGGGTGTTGATGGAGTCGCCCCACCCGTGCGGGACTGGAATAAAAAGATTTCATTAATACTTCGTAAAGACATTCTATCTTTGGTATCTCCTTTCGTCTTGGAATTACTACAAAAAATACACATGTTCGCCTGCTTGAACTTGCTACAAGTGATACATGGAATAAAGCACAGGGCAATGTAGAATTAAGAAAACTGTTGAAATACAAAGAATTTCACTAATATTAATTTATCATTATTTTTAATTAATAGTCCTGAATAGAGTACTAAAAATAAGATCTTGTTCCATATGTCATTATAGTAATCTAGATAATAATACATATATTCTGATGTACATGCATTTATTCCACAGGACAAAACTTTCAGTAATACATTAATAATTTATATTTAAAAAACCATAGCAATGATTATAAATCATTTAGTTGGTTTTGTATTCATAAACCTGAGATAGAGGATACAGCATCTTAAACCTTTTTGTGCAATGTAAGTACAATTGTGGATATTGTGAGTATCCTACCTACACTGGTAAATTACTCATTCAAAATACATTGGCATTGAAACAATAAGAGATTGGCAACTACACATTACAATATAATTTTGAAGCACATACCTTATAGCAATCCAGGCACACAACAAAGCCACACTTGCCACAAGCCCAGTGGAAGTTGAATAATGTAGTCTCGCACACGTCGCACATCTCCCTGACCCCTTGCACCACTCTCTTCCAGGCTATAGTTTTATCTGTAAAGAAATACATTACATTATTATTACAGTTATGAATTTTCGAGTCCTCCAGCGAAGGGAAAAAGGCCGAGAAGTGCTGCGGACCATGAAGATATGAAAGCTTGGGTATCCCGGACATATGAGATGACCGACCAAAGTAGTCTTAACTAACTCATCATCCAGGGGAAAATAAGTGGAAAAAGAAGCACAAGAAAATGCCGCATCTCATGGCTGTGTAACTTGAGGGACTGGTACCAGCGTAATTCGACTGACTTGTTCCGTGCAGTGGTGAATAATCATGATCGACAATATGAACGCCGACCTCCGATATGAGATGGCACTACAAGAAGTAGGTTTACTTTGTCTCTGTAAGCTAACTTTATCTTTTTATATGTTTTCAGTTTTTTTATCATACAAATTACTTTCACCCTATCACCTGTTTCTTTCGCACCCCCCACTATTTACCCCCATTTGGACACTTGACACCGAGGTGTGATTGTTCATAAATTGTAAAGTTTAATTAGTATTAAGTATACCCTGACGAAGGAACGTTGTTTCCGAAACCGGTTGGTTTTTACCAAAAATTGAGTGGTGATAAACTAAGTTAATTCATTTAATTATATTCATAATGAATAATAACCACAAAGTAATAGCAAAATACAATAGTATACCTTCATTAAGATTGTGGCTTTTGGCTTCATTCTCTTGTTGCAACAGATCACAGAACTGGTCTCCGACCTGTCTCAGCAGAAAACAACTCATCTCTATATCTAATTCTGTGTCACCAGATGCTTGTAGCCACAGTTTTCTGTCCTCCTGAAATATAAATACACACGTATATAGTATTTATCAAGAACTTGTTGAACACAATAAAGAGTAACTCTAGATGTATCCCAATCATAATCATAGACAATATCATATCTAGATATCATTGCTTTGGAAAGGTCAATCAATTTCTATCTTATACATTTTATATGAAGTGTAATGAAACTAAGAGTAAATGAAAAATACAATACAAGTTAACACTACGTCGAAGTTCTTAGTGTGGTTGGAATAATTTTTCCATCCAACAAAATTAAAATAAGAAGGAATAATATGCAAAGAAAAATGAAACCCACCTCTGTTGGGTCCTTGTTGGGATCAGAGAAACCAGCAATGGCCAGCTGACCATTCTTGGTGTACCGGAGACGGCGGAAGGCATAAAAGCGACAGAAGATGTTCGGCATGTTCTTGGAGCGCTGATGTGGGGTCCACCTGCATTCGCGGCACTTGGCTAGTTTAGGGGCGACGTCGCAACACGCACCGTCCTGCAGAAAGGACTCGCCGCTTTTCTTCAACTGACTAATGGGTGGTTTACGGAACGGCGGATTTGGGGGTTCGTCTTTGGATTTTTTATTTCTAACCGGTTCATCATCGGCATTCTTATCACCCTTGGATGTCTTGGGTCTCCTGCCTCTCTTTCTGGGTTCTTTTTCTTTAGTTTCTTTAGAAGTGCCATTTCCTCCATTAGCCGTCCGTTTAGCAGCTACTGAGTGATTCAAGCTCGCACCAGAATCAGAGTCCTTATCACTTTCTTTTTCACTATCGCTACCACTTTCACTAACAACTGAGGTCTTTTTCTTCTTAACTTCTTCTACAATGGATTTACGAGGCCCTCCTCCTTTTTTTCTTTTAACTTTGGGAGGTTTTCTTTTTGGAGGACTCTTGGCCCCTCGCTCCTGGTCAGAACTGGAACTATCTTCTATTTTACGGTGGTCTTCTACGTGACCATTAGTTTCTTTAAGAGATTTCCTAGCAACTTTAACAGGTTTGGTCCTAATAATACTATTTACAGCCATGGAAGAGCCTATACTGTAAGGAATGGCCGGCGCCACCAGCGGGGCCGTCACGGGGAGTGGGGGAGCAGGCGCCGGCTCTTTTTCGGGTTCGGGTGCCGTCTCGTGCCTCTGTAACCAGGCTTTCTTAAGGTGTCGAACCGGAGCACCACTCTCCTTGGGACTACCGGCAGCAGGAGGTGAGGGCACTTTCACAGGCGTCACCGGAGGCAGTGGCGAGGGACACGGAGCGACCGAAGCCGGCACTTCCATGGCTCCGGGCACACTAGGTGGCCGCACCGCACCATCCGCCGAAGGAATCCTCACTGGAGAGTCAGTTTGCGTGCGTGGTGCGGGCGACGTGCAATAAGCCGCCGTGTTTACCATTGTTGTGATGGTAGTGGCTGCACTAGCGATCAGAGGGGTGGGCTCGCTTACCCGAGAGAGCAGAGGTGAGGTGTTGACTGGAGGATATTGCTGGATAGATTCCATGAGGAAAGGTGGTCCTGTAGATTCCAGTCTCCTTTTCTTGTTATCTCCTCCAGAACTGTCGGAGAGACTCTGAATAGGAGTTCCTCTTCTTTTAGGAGAGCGGTCGCTGTCATCTCGGTCCGATGATATTCCCAGATCGAGCGGTTGAGTCTGGTAGGAGTGGGGCTGTGGCGCGGGATGGGCGGCGGGAGGAGAAGCTCCATGAGGCAGCAGAGGGCGCGGCTCTCCTCGAGAGTGAGCCGGAGGTGGCGGGCGGGCGACGCTGTACCCACAAGGAGCATTGTTGATCTTGGAAGTGAGAGGAATGGCATTCACAGCCACCGGGGGTTCTTGAGATCGACAAACGGGGATACCGCTGGTGATGCCTGCATTAGGTTTGCCATAAATATGGGGGGGTGCGGGACTAGATACTTTAGGCTTGCTGGGAACCTGCGGCGGGACGGCGTGGGCCGGATGATAGGAATAGGGCATGGGAGGCCGAGCGGGTGCATGATGCGCGGCGGGTCGGCCCCGCTGGAGCGGAGGAGCCCCTCGGTAGGAGTTAGGAGGGGCCTGCGTGACCGGGAGATAGTGTGCTGCCATATCTGCGGCCCTTAACTTTGGTGAATGAGCGGGGTGGGCCTTAGCTTCTATGTGATGTTGAGGTAATTTCCCATCGTGTTTCACTATAACGGAGTTCTTCATTTCACTCATCAGGGGAGGGGGGGTGGGTAAGGAATTGTCTCTATCCCTCTCCTGGGCTATGCTCGGTGCTTTGGTCACTGTTATATTTCCGTGCATTTGAACTTGTTTTAAATGTTCGGATTTTTGTTTACTATCGTGGTTTATGAATCCCGAGGGATGGTGGTACCCAGTGTAATTGTACATATTAAAGTTAGGCTCTCCTTTAGGGAGGCTCACGTGCACTTGAGGTTTTTCTAAAGGTTTAGGATTTAACGAAAGTCTATTATGAGCGGGTGGAGGATAGTCATTCTTGCTAGGAACACTGGGTGGCCGTTGAATCTGCAAATTAAAAAATTACAATTTAATAAACACTCCCAAAAAAAAAATTTTACAGTGGCTTATAAAATTTATTGGTTTACAAATATGTTAGGTGTTATTTTGACAAAACTGGAGATGACAGTAACAGGAGTATATTTGTTACTTACGGGTGTCTGTGAATAGTAACTTCTCTCGCGGATATCCTGCCCACCTCTGAGCCGATCGTTGTTGGGAGCGCCTCTGTGGTCGTCGGGGCCGGGCTGATGGGTGGGAGCGGAGGGATTGGGAGCCCCTCTCCCGGGAGGCACCAGGCTATTGATCAGATTCCACGACATGGTTCTGTCACGCTAAATAAAATAAAATATCAGTTCTACTACTGCAAATGTAGTGATTTTTTTAAGTATAATTTTTTTTTATGAAATGAAATATATTGAAGGATGGAAATTGTACAACGAAGTTAGCATCAACAACAGATTAATGAAACTCCATTAATTTCATCTGTATGAAAGCAATTACAATAGTTGATCAATGTACGTGTATTTTAAATATGGACCAGTCTAACATCAATCATATTTCCGTTCAGATTCTTAACAATTCTTATTTATTTAATCTTTATTACATCAACCTCTAAGAGTGAATCTTCCTCAGTAAAATGCCTAGAGATATGAGTTTAGTTATTTTAATGGCACTATTTTATAAAAAAAAAAAGAAGTAATTAAATATATCTGACAGTTTTGTAATATCTGCATAAGGGCTAAATTCATATGTTGGGAAATAAAAGTCCCTAGTGCATAAAAAAATCTGATTGTAAGTATCTTACACAGGTTAACCTGCCTATGCACCAAAATGAGAAAAATGGGACCTATTAAATGAGCATTAAGTACTGTAACCGTAAAATTTATAATAAATACTATTAGACATGTGTAACACTGCGCTGCGCCGCGCAATTGCGCCAACTCAGTTTACTGCGCCGGGTGTGTCAACTCACTTCTTCTAAATGTGTTAGCGCACGGCGCATTGCGCAGGACCGGGAGAATTCGAAAGGTGTTGAGTTGCGGCCTAGTCTTATTGAACATTTGAACACCTTATTATTTCATTTTTATAAATTGCCAATTATAACTCCGTGAAATGTAAAAGGAGTGATAGGTAATCTTTCTTTTCTACATTTTACTTTACTGGCCACTGGGTTTGATTTTGACAGACAGCTAAGTTGACAGCTTTGGCTTTATTTAAAGATAAAAGGAATGAAATGTAGAATCAGGAAAGTAGTGATATTTATAAGTGAGTACAGGAAATAGAATAATTATATTAATAAACGTTATTTATATACAATACAATATCTACATATTTTAGAATATTATTTCAAAAAATAAATTATGGAATTCGTTTACGTTCGAAAATCAAAACGAATGCAAGCGGCCAGCCATGAGTAACGCTGCGCTGCGCCGCGCAATTACGCCAACTCACTAGGTATTCGGTAAAAACAATTCATTAAAACTACTTACTTTACACCTACTTTTTTAAAGCATTATCTTTTTAATATTACCGAATAATTACATAATGACTGAAAAAATAGCACTCAGCTTTTTAACTGAATACGTATTAGAAATTTAAATTAAGTTGACTGATGAATTATGAAGTTATGAAATATTTTTTCAGCTATTTTTTCAAAAAATAAATATTTCCACAATATATAACCATTAATTTTTTTACGATATGATATGGTTACAAATAAAATATTGGTAATAATCATACTTAAGTAATATTGCTTTTACTTATCATAGTTAAATTATGAAATTAAAATAACAAATTATTAACGAAGTTAGATCTTTAAATCATAGAAATGAACATAAAGAATTTTTCTAAAAAATAATCAACTTTTGATAAAATAAAAATATTTCCCATATATTTATTATTATTATTATTTATTAAAATAATAATAATTTTTTATATAATATTTAAAAAATATATATTATTTTTACTGTTAATGTTGGGTCATTCATATTATTCAGTAAAGATTCGTAAGCATTATTTTTAGATACGTTGTTTTTATAAAGTGGCGACCGTGGATTCCAGAGGTAAGAGTGACTTTTCGCATCACGCCAGCGGGCCATTTTTGAATATTATATTAATTAATTTTGTATGCGCGCACACACCCGCCCGCGCTTTCATTCTCTCACTCGCTGAGTCAAATCAACGAACCAACGCAGTAACGCACAACACAGTTGGTGCGCCGTGAGCTGTCTGCGCTAGTGCGCTGGGAGCCTGTAAGTGCGGCGCACTGGCGTAGTGCGTCGTTCGACGGCGCACAACTCATTCGGCGCGTTCCTATTTTGTTGCGCCATGGCGCAATTTTGAGTTAACTCAATGTTGACGCAAGGAATTTTGCTGAGTTACCCATGTCTAAATACTATAATAATAGCTATTAAATGAGCATACATAAGTTAATAGTTTTTCCTTTGAAGATATTTAAATATATAATCAACATATGACAAATAAATAATACCTTCTGATTAGCAAGCCTCAGTGAGTCCTCAAAATGTTTATGGACAGCCTTTTCTTGTCTCTCTCTCTCCTGTTGCTCCCTTTCTGCTCTTTCTCTCTCCCTCTCCTTTTCTATTCTCTCTCGCTCCTTCATTTGTTGGTTTTCTAGCTCCCGAACTTCTTGTTCCCGCCTCTCCCTATGAAAAAAGAATAGATTCATTATTAGAGAGGCAAAAACACAAACATTCAATGGATTCAATACGTAATAAGATTCAATAAAATTTTCTTTATACTTTTACATTTGTTATTATACACAAATAGATCGACCACATTTACACTTTGCAAGACAGGCGATGTGTAGCGAAGTCATTTCAATAAATACAAAGAGGAAAATACAGGTCGTTTTATTGGTGGAAAACACAAAAATCTATATCTTTTGCTTAACTATTACTATTATCACTGATCAACACTGGCCCTCAGCATACTGAATAAATTTAAAAAGGGCCATTTTGGAGGATTGATTATGCAGAATGAATGAAATGAGAAGGAAATGATAAGAAAGATACATGATGCAAGTGTTGATGACTCCAGAAAAAAAGGACGTCAGCCAAAGACTTGAAGCAGAAATGACCAGGTAAACCAGATTCTGGAGGACCCTTCAACGATCAATGAATTTGCATTAGAAGATGTATGAATGAGGTGAATGTAGATCAGGACAGAAGTGTGTGGCATCTCCCTCTCTGCTTACTCTCGCAGGGACAGCTTGATGGTAAGTTTTTCAGTTTTAAAGAGCTCCTTATAGGCATCCCTGATCAGGAAATATTTTATCATGTGGAAATCTCGTCACAACAGTTTCAGTTATCGAGTGGGTATTGCACGATTATTTAAAATATTTTAGCGCAAATAAAGTCAGTTCGAAATTGAAAGGAAAATTTGTTTTAAAAAAATACGTCGGCGCACGTTCGCGGAAAGTCGCGATCAGAAAATGCGTTACACAAAACGGTAAAAACTAGTTAAAGGTTGGCGAGAAAACACATCGGCATTCCCAGAAGCGAGATTTTAATACGAGAGTGACGTCGCATCTGGCGTACCAAGAAAATGGAGTACTTCCGCGTCCGCGCCAGTCCGTCATCTCGCGCAACTAACTGCACGCCAAATTTCAACATCCTTTCAATCAAAAACAAAATCGATCGTAATTACCTAACCAAAATGTTATTCGGATTTGTACAGGTATTAATTAAACCCCTAATTTAGGCGAGGGGATTGGGTCACAGTATGATTCGCCCCTCGCGTATATTTGAGACACATTTATAATGCCATTAAAGTATTTATTCTTGCATAACTAAATCCCGTAGTAAACAAAATGTATTTTTTTGCAATACAAACTTTTTTTTAAACTTTGTTTCAAACAGTCTTTTTTGTAATAAAGCGCAACTTGTTTACTAAAACCATTAAATTTTTAGTATTTAGTTCAACCTTTTCAAAACTGTTTCAAAATCTACGAACTAAGTTTTTTAAACAAGTCAAACGTATTAATTAATATACGTAAAAATACTACGTCTCGCTGACGCGCATTTATAGCTACCGGCCTAACACACCAATCAAAAATATTTGCAGTTATTAACACGATGTACAGCAAGTTCGAAATTAGAAGAATCATTTGCGTAAGAAAACTTAATTTTAAATTGGTCCTATTAATAACATTTGATTTCCCTTAATGAGGGTAATTTTAATTTTACATTACCGTTGTTCGATTTCAATTGTGATTTAATCGACCGTAAGGTCAATGTTTTAAATAAATGGCGCTATACAAATTATCCCTGACAAGAAGTCCTCGAGTGCTGCGTTAGTGCTGCGCGGCGCGCGGTTTCGGACATCGTGCTCGGGTCCGCGCGCGTATAACGGCGCGGCAGCACGCGATCCGGTTTCGCGGAGAACGTTTTAACCGAAGCTCGTAAATGAACAATGCTCGCGAGGAAAATATCAAATGACGTGTACCTGGTACCTGATTATTTGCGTCATGAACCCGATCCAGATCGTCCGGGAATTCTGCGGCAAAACACGATCGTGACGGGGAATATTCGAGGATAACGCCAATACTGTGTGATATCTATGCTTTACGGAGAAATACCCATCTACTTATATCGGATTAATATGACAAATGTATAAATTACGCATAAACTATGTATTTACAAATATATCGCTTTTGTAGGTATACATTTTTTTGAATTTTCACATGAAACACTTCACAAAAACGCCCAAGCTTTAAGAAAATTGCTTAAACGTATGTAGCAAAGACAGCAATCCAACAAAAATATCCAAAAAATGTTTTGAATGCAGTCACCGAGAAATAATAATGTACAATGTACTGAATTCTAGATTTTGTGTACATATCTATCCCTTCCAAAATCATGTTTCCTACAAATTAATAGGCTATTTTTCCTATAAAATCTCGAATTCAGTACATTATAAATTAATAATCATCGATGACATTCATTTTTTTTTTTGATATTGCTGCCTTCGCTTTTATGCCCCACATATGACAGTTTTATATTTTTATACGGCGATCAAACACAACTGCATGAAAATATTACCACGCAATAGCTTACATTCCCTTCGGGTTTATTCTCGTTTGCCGTATCATAACGATCGTGTCTTGACCTCCATTATATAAAATTGACATTTTGCACTAACATTATTTAAAAGTTATAGAAATTAATTTTTTCTCGCATTTCTACTAATTTCCTCATCCAGTGTATGTACAATTATTAAACTAAAGTCAATATATTTACGCTGTGATAGAAATATTGACATTGATAGACAGACGTCTTGACATTTCTCATATAAACTTTCCATACACAAATATACATAGATAAGCACGTCCCGTCTAGTTTTGAGAGTATAAGAATCACCATTATAACAATATGTTTATCGTGAGAATAGGGATGTTTAGGTATATGTTGCGCGAAATTTAGTTAGGAAATTTAACATAAAGTCACGGGAAGACAATAATAAAGCTGATTATATGCAGTTGTAATGGAACCAGTAAATATGTACTGTGCTTTCGACATAGAATTGGCGAATTCATTATTGTGCACAATTTTTTTTTTTTTTAGGTATGAAAAACAGGATACATCTGTTGCAAAATGACAGAATAAGATGTACGATTTTTTTAAATTTTACAGTAGAGCATTTTTAAACTTTGCTTTACTTTTTTACACAGCTATAATCAATAAGCCTTAATTTTTAAACGCACCATAAATTTGGCCACCTTAATGATCTCATTTTGATAAATCCTAAATTATAGAATACTCAATATGTCAAATGCACATATCGTGGGCTCAATACTAGAATCAGGTAACTCGAATGCCGCCAGTTTTGAGGATTAACTCCAAAAAAAATCTTCGAAGAGTAATTAATAAACCTTACCTATTTAATTTATACATGCTATTATAAATTATAAGTTAGTTATTAATCATTTACAAAAATAGACAAGAAAAATGAATGAAGATTGAATGCTAGATATAATTTATATATGCTTTATATAATTTATCTCAGGGGTTCATTGTAATATTAAGTTATTATATTAGAAAAAACATGCATTAAGGATTGAATGGTGATTTTGTTATCTAGTTCCAGTATTGAGCCCACCATATCGTGTTCTGACACATTACTACAAATATAAATGAACACCCCTAGTAAGTTAACACGAGGTTTGGCGCGCGATGTGCGATACGTATGTAGTGAAATCACAACTTTTTAATGTAAATACAAAATCAAAAATGCACTTACCATGTAAAATTTCAACAATAAATTCGACCGTGTATCGTCAAAAAGTGCACGTACACAAATGTCTTGAAAACCGTCCGACCAGACAGATCGGCGGGCACTGTTTTCTCAAAATCACAAATGCACAATTCGATCAATTTTCGGTGCCAAACTCGAACCGTTTAAGCGAGCGAGAACAATCGCGGGCCGTTTATTTAATCCCGCGGCGGTGATGAATGCGTCCTCCGGAGCCAGCAGCATCCGACACCAAACAAACAAAGTACCGACCAGCGCGCCGAGACGGGAGATAAGGCCAGCGCGACGGCCGAGAGAAACTCCGACACTGCGCGGAGACCAGAAAAACCGGATGCGTAATGCAGACCGACTTATATGTCATCATTACAAATGTCACGCATTTCTGTGGCTTTATTCGGAGCTCGGTGATAAGCGGCTGTTTATAGCTGCGCATTTTTACAATTCTCCGAACTCTGCCGTGAATAATAATATTCAATAAAAAGAGTAAAACGAGATAGTACGCCCCGGCGCATAAGACCCCAGTCCAAATATGAAAAAAAAAATTTAACGGTGAATTTAGGTTCACGTCAGTGTGCGATTAATATTTGAGCGAGTTCGCACGCAAATCGTATATAGTGGAGAAAAAAATCTCCTTTGAAGCGTCACAAATGTCACAATTATTTGAGTTGTCACACACGCAAAAATATTAAATAAATGTTTTTTTTTAATTATTTCTCATTTTTTTACTTAATACACTAATTTATTAACACATTTTTTAAAATTTCGGAATACAACAATGATTTTAGATTAATACTGTAATGCATTAAAAAAATTCAAATTTATGGTTTTCGTCCAACTCCGTTACAACGCATTTGACATTTTATTTGCATGTAATGCATTAAAAAAATTCAAATTTACGGTTCTCGTCCTAACTCCATTACAACGCATTTGACGTTTTATTTGAGTTACTTCGTTATAGGAATAAATAAACCGAAGATGCTGAAAAAACGCATTATTAACAAAAAAATTATATTTTTGGACTTGATACATTAAAGTACTCATGGTGCGATATGTTTTTTGTCATTTTTTGTTTCATGGTTCTTAGTAGTTACGTTGCATATATTTTAAATGTGTGAAAATATAATTACTTCCAATATCTGACTAAAATTAAGTGTAATGACATAACCTATAGTTTTTTGTAACGTTTGCTCTCGTATATTCGTTTCGTAATGTTTGGTTAATTTTTAGTAATAATTTCGAAAGAATGTATTACCCATAAGTCACAGATAATAAATACGCTCTTTCGTGTACTTCATATAGCTGATTACTTTATTTCTATGATATATTTGAATTAAATTAATATTTTCATAGGTTTAATCGAAGTTTTAACGACGTTCTATCGATGGCCGACCTTCCTACTACGTGACATCTTCCACCTTGCTATTTTAATCATTTCTACTACTACGATCTTGGGAATGTTGGTAGATGCATTTGGCACCATCATCGACAAATATGTAGATTTAGCGTTTAAATCATTGGAATTGATTGCCGAATTTTTGCAACATAATTTTGCGGGCATTGCCCTTTGATATTCTCGCAATGCATTTTTTGTCGCATTATTTTCGCACAATTTTGAGAAAAGGACCTAAGAGCGCTTGAAAGATTTTTGTCTACGGGAAGTCCCCGTGTAGAAACAATGGCTAAATTGAGGTAAATGTGCAGTTTTGTAGAGAAAGCTTTTTATATTTCAGTGACAAAATCTATTGGCAACACAATCGTACACCCTGTACATTTGGTGTATTTGCTTTCATGACAGTTTTTGAAAGAACCAAGCAGGATGCTGCAAATTCAAAATGGAAGTCGTGCTGTCGAACATCATACTCGTAAGATTTTAACAATTTATATATACACTAAGTGTTTTCAATTTACACCATCGATAGATAGTGTCCAAATGCCAACGAAACAATGCTGGCATTTTCCAAATGGAGGAAGCAAAACTGGCAGTACGTATACATTGCAAAAAAGGCTTTCATTTTATAAACATATATTTTGTTGCTCACAAAAGAAAAGGATGAATTTTAAACACACTGAACACAGCCAATATTGTTTACACACGCGTCACATGTATTGTACAATTATTGTAATCTCGACAAAGTATGAAAGAGGAGGATAAATATGAATAAAACATTTTATAATTAGGCTTGGAAATTCCATATTAAATACCGGTGCGCGTTATAATAATTATTTATAGGTCCTGGAAATGTCGTATTATTATAAAGCTCATTGTGACGACAACTAAATTAAAATAATTATATCCATATATACAAACGTAAGCATAATATTATCTAGCAGTCGTGCTGGGCGGAATCTGTATAATTGTAATTGTTCGTAATCATTTATGAAACGAGCATTACATCTACTCTTTGTACCTCGACACTCATACTCATTCATATTTAGACATCGTTAACTTTTTATTGCATAATTAAAATTAACTACTCAGGCCATTCATTATTTAATATAGGGAGGATGTCGCATATGGAGTAGCGATAGGCAAAACCGTTATTTTACCATGATCGTGTAACCGATATTTGAGATTTTTATTTTATTATTATTTTTAATTAGACTAACCAGGTAAAAAATACATAAAAAAAACAATAAATTACTTCTTTCAAACTCAATCCAATATTCCAATTACAAATATCTATCTTCATCCTGCTCTAGCAACATTATGTATACATTTAATGTATCATAGCAATACGATCATGTGCGAATTGGCACATTTCCCTGCACTGCGATTAAGCGTCTACAATGCAAGTGGAGAACAAGCAAACAAAATAAAAATAGATAAAAGGCCAAGGAGCAAGCGAGAGGGGGGTGAACCACGCCCGCGTCACAGTATAATAAATACATACAGTATGTTATCTTGGCAGTGTCCTTGAAATAAATACCTAGGGCCGCTTGGTACTTAAACTTGGTTAAAAACGCACCAGGGCTGCTCATTGACTGATTCTTTATGGTTTGGGGTGCCATAAATTGACCTAAATGTATGCGTGGGAGCGTCTCACACTGCTTGCGCCCGTACGTTATTGCAGCCCTGCGGCGACTGAGCAGTTCGAAGTATACCGAGATTTCGAAGGGTGTCGTTTCGGCTGTTTGTATGAAGATATAATACTGTATGCTTTACTATACTGTGCCCGCGTGCTCAAGCTTCGTTCTTCGCTTCGATCTCTGAATGGTTGAAATAGTAGAAATATTATAAAGGCGTTAATATTCTCATTATGTTATTCATATTATTCAAATATATAATATTATGTAATTAACACCGTTATAAACAATGTAATTAAATAAACTAAAAAAAATACATGGAACGGGTAATTTTACGCGACTGTCTAATATTTTTATACAAAATGAACAAATTATTTTTACAATATTTTTGAAAATAAAAAATGTTTTTCAAGAACACGGTTACTGGATTTTTGTCCCCAGAGGGATCAAAATACTTTACATACGTCCCATATAAATAGCTTGTCTCCACGAGACATCTATAATACGATTAAATTCTTTTGTTCTCATTTGTGTGATTCCACGACTCATTTTTTGTAAATTCTGAAGGAAATTTTCAAAGATTATTAATATCTATTTTTACCGAATACCTAGGATTTTTTATAAAATAGCTGCAATATTCAATGTTTTGTCCGCAATATAATTCGCAAACACGCGATATAGTGAATGACGAATCGAGTGGAATACCGGTTAGAAAACCGCATTATTTATCGCCAGCTCGTGTTATCGCGAATGTGACAGGGATTATATTATTAACATTGTATATTTTCAATTACTACTATTATTGCCGAGATTAACCATACTGCATAGTTGGCAAATTTCGCTGTTTATCCAATAATATCCAATTATTTTTATTATTATTATAAGGTCAGCACAATGAATACTCTATGTATGACACATTTTAGTGATAGGAGAAAAATAACCAACATTATTAGAATGGTGATTTATACTAAAGAACTTCGGGTTTCTTATACGAGGTTTAGCGTGCAAATTTATGTCGGATAAAGAGAGTTGGTAGCTCCGCTGAGAATCATATGTGGCACAACAAGATCGGATATTTTCCGTCGAAACTCAAGTTTGTGCATATATCAAATATACACCTAAGAAACATCTTCACTATTGCACAAATTGCATAAATTTCAGAATGGCATCAAAAAATGTATATGAATTCTATCTGTATAATAATTTTACATTGCCAACGACCTGGATAAACGAGAACCAAACTGCGATCACATAAGAAAACATCCTTCACAAAAAAATCTCAGCAGTAATAAGTTGGGTTAGTTAAGAACTATCACGATAATAAAGTATATATGAAATATTTAATCCATATATTAAGGGAGAATACCTCCCTAGACATTTTGAAAAAATCGATTTTTAAATTTTAGAATATCTGGTGAAAATTTCAAGCCAAAATTAAAAAAAATAGCAAAGTTATAGCTGATAATTGTAGCATCTCTTTTTTTATTTTCATATATTGCTTAATTTTCAAAGCATTTTACTAGAAACCAGGGTTCGAGGATATATATCCGCGGATATATATCATGATATATATCACGATATTTATGGTTCGATTTTTATTTTTGATATATATCCAAGAAAACTTTCTGCAAATGTTAATAGATGACGTTATTTTTTAGTTTCATTTGTTTCATATAATCCGTTTATTATTTCACACAAAGAAACAAACACCCATAACACTACATTAGAAAGAGCAACTTTTATAGATTTTTTCGAACCCTGCTAGAAACCGTGTTTTGAAAATCGGTGACCAAAATATCTCGGCAACCACTGAACCGATCAACTTGAAATTTCTAGTGGTTATTTTATACTAGTCTTTGTCGTAGGATATTATTTTAAGTGACTTAGTTTTTTTATCGGCATAATAAGTCAGAATTTTTCCCTAAAAAACGCTATTTTAAATTCAAACGACCGCCATTTTGTCAAAAATCTATATTTTCAAAAACCCCTGCGCCTAAGACTAAATTATAGTATAAATTTTGATAATCTTTTTGTTTTTTTTTATTCTGATTACAGATGAAATGGGAGTGGTCACCGCGGAGGACTTTTGTTTCGGCAGTCGATAAAATCCCAGAATTTCCCGCAAATGTCGAATATATGTGTACTTTCATGTAGAAATGATACAAATACAATAATTTAAATAGGTTTTCTTAAAAAAATTCACGAAAAATGGTCTTTTTCGCGCTTCATAGGTAGGTATTCCCCCTTAAATATTTACCGCTCATTATTCGACAATAAAGAGTGAACTTAGTCATAAAATTAGCATTAGCTCTTAGTTCTGATTTTAATAATATTGTTTTCTATTCATTCGCCTAATTAGGCGTCTAAAAACTAATGAAATCCATCACGTGTAGTGATTAGAATAATAAGTATATACGAGTACACGTCGCGAATATATTTATATATATTTATATATTTTTAAATTATGTACATGCATATATCATTTGCGAATGTTATACATACACTAACAAACTACATCTTATTTCGAGAAACAACATCAATACGCAGAATGGATGAGGAAAGACGTGTTAAGAATTCACGGAATTCCTTGAAGATATCTAATCTAAAAACGAATACGATCACGATAATATTTAAATGCGAAGAAACATTAAAATATTACAATAGTAGAGATGGGTCGTTCATGAACGAAGTGGTCTTTTAGAACAGTTCACTTTACTGAACGAACGGTACAGTTCACTTAAGAGGCCCCAGTACACGATTTTCGTATTTGCTCTCGATTTTGCTAAATTTAACGTAACCTTATTAAATCATTTTACAAAACCCATAGCTAAACAGGCTTTTAATCTGTAATAATATGATAGATCCATTTACTCTTGAAGCATTTCCTTAAAAAAAAATATGAACAAATATACTGTTATAACATCAAAAAAAATTTAACCCCGAAACACTATTTTAGTTTTCATGCAATACAGTTATCTTTGGTACACTTAATCTCGTATATTTTCAAATAAAGACCAAATATTTCATTTACTAATTGATTTATACAGTTTGAAGAAGAAATGGTGCTATTTAGACATTAATATTTTTCGACAAGTTGTTAAATATATAGTTTTAAAAAAGACAAAAATTAGACGTTCTGTTTTCTATATTGCAGTATCCATAAAACCATTAAAATACCGATTATTTTAATTAAATTTTACATGCGTACTAAGAAAATTTCACTGTCATTAATATAAAAATATTCAAAAAAAATTAATTAAATCGTATAGTCTGAAATGCGGGGGCTCGCCGCCGCCGGGCGCGCGCCGCGCACGGCCATAACAGACTATAAAATTGTTTTCTTTTTTTTTAAATTAAAATTAAACGATATATTTTTTCGACGACTTTTTTTTGGTCACCAAGTTTTTCTTGTCCATTCGATATACTTTGTCTGTTGGCGTTTTTTTTTTAGTCACCAAACTTTATTTTGGGGAAGAATATTGATATTGTCCTTCAATATATCGATCTATATTTTTTTTTGGTCTTTAGAAAACATATATCGAAAAAAAGATTTCTACTAATTGAACAGTTCAACAAACAAAAACACTAAAATTTAAAGAACTACTGAACAATTTAAAGTGAACAGTTCATTTGACTGAACCATCTGGTGACCAACAGTTCATTGAACTGAACGAACTTTCCCATCTCTATGTATTGTAACAATAGTAAAAGGATTCAAATTGAATATACGAACGAATTAATAAATAATAGACACAGCGGATTTCAAGATGTGAAATGTGCGCTGGTCTAGGTGAGTCAATAACTATTTGACACTTCCTTAAATTTAGATAGTAATTAATAACAGATGTTATAAATTCACAGCTAAATAACTTCGATTAATAGTAACGGTAGTAGAGAAAGCGAATTAAAAAAATGGTGGAATTTTAACCATTGACTGCCAAACGTACAGGAGATCCGTAGGACAGCCAATTATTAGCGAATGTATGCGAGGTCGAAATGTAGGTACCTACATGCGAGACATCTCGTTCGTGACTTGCCGTAACGCGAATTATCCACTGATTGCATTCAAAAGGTTAAAAATATATAATATCAACAAGAGATTACTGAAATTTAGTGTAGACTGTATAGGGAACGCTAATTCAGTGTAACTACAAAAAATAGAAAAAAAAACCTTTTATTTATTATTTCAACGCCCTGAGGGCTTTTACAGTACATATTATGTAAAGTGCAAGAATTTTATACATACATAACGTAAAACATTATTTTAAATAAACAACAGTGATATAAACACATAAATAAAGAAGTAATAAAAATAAAACATAATTAAAAGAGAAATAAACAATCATAAAAACACTTTTAATTTTTTTGTATTGATCCGATCAAAGAATTTATGCTATATGTATGGTTTTATAGACTTCTTATGTAGTTATACAGTATATTGACTGTTAAAATTAAACATCTCTCGCGATTGTGTTTTATTCAAATTAAAATATGTATAAATTATGGAGTTACAACGAATCGACACTCAAGGCCAGCTGTTTCCTCAGTAGTAAAAACTAAGAAGAAAAGCATAGGTTTGGTTTGATTGGTTGTAAAACGCAAAATCTATTATTTCTTAGAGTAGAATATTGTTTTTGTCTACACCGGTTTGGACCTAAGCCAAACAATAATAAGATATGAAACATTGAGCTCGTAACGGTAATTATAGAGCGATAAATGCTGTTGAATATTCTCAAGAATTTCCATGTAATTAACGTGTTTCAATGTTGTCCCTCATTTTACGAATCAATGCTATTAAAAATACAACCGGTGACGTCATGATGGAATGACATTAAAACAAAACAGAATATATTCTGGTTTTTTAATGAATGCAATACAAATTGTAATGAGCCGTCCATTATACGAGCGGTACCGTGCAATGAACGATGAAGGAATGGGGTCAATTCTCGAGGGGTAACAGAGATTGAACACGAACCTTTCATTGCAATACCTACCGATCTACATACGCGGTCCCCGCAACGGTACAACCCGGGACGACTTTATTATTTAAGTCTAACTATGCAGTAAATAACATAGATCTACCGAATCAACTATATATGTAATATATTTAAAAAAAAACGTGTAATATAAAAATTCAAATTTTAGTTAATCCAAAAAAAACATTGGTTCCTAAAAATAATTCTATGAAAAACAATCATGTGAGGCGAATCCAGCTAAAACGTAATCTGATTTATAATTTAGACGTTGAATGTTAGCTGCGATAAAAATACCATTCGTATAAAGGCAAAAACAGATCAAACATCAGTTTAAGAAACGTACAAATATTTTTTTTTTTCATTAATGAATATGTAGAGATTAGGAAGACCGTGCTGGTTGGGACCTGATGAACGCATTTTATGTTGTGAAAACATGATGGAAATATAAATATTATTTTTTTTCACTCTTCGTGTTCAATATTTATAGTACAAGTACGCCATTTTGAAGCCATTTAGAGCCACTTAAAACATTTTTATCTCATTTGACCCTTCTAGAGCCAACGCCAAGTATATTTGGTGTTTGGTGACAGTTTTCTAGGAATAAATTACCAATGTCAAAGTTGCACCAATGTTGTAATTTTTTTTTCCCTAGCGTAATAAAGGGTCCTGATTACATAAATGATGTAAAATTTTGTCGCAAGCAAGTTTAAAAGTAGTTATAAGTTTAAAAATGATAAATTTTTGACACTTCACGCCATAGATGCCCGTAGAAATTATATGTTATTGCTGTTTTATTTAAAGATATCCTAAGCAATCTGCAAGCATTTTCGCAAATCGGAAAAAATAATTTCCTTAGAATTCGCCAAGACTTCCTTAGAATTCTTGAGAAAAATATGAATACTAATTATATTTCTAAAATAAATTAAATGTTTTGTTTCGTATTAAAAATAATTGCAAAAATGTATGTGGTAGTGTTAATTTCTTACATTGGTACAATATTATAACAGCGAAATTTTTTATTTTTATCTCTGTACCTTTAGGGTGCTGATAATTATCATTCTTTATTAAGCTATTATTATATCCTATGATTTGTCCTAGGTATATAATTGATTGGTTGCGAAAAACATAAACTAAACCTATTTAAAAATCCCTGTACAATAAAGCGAGGAAAAAATAAAGGCGACTTGTAGAGGTAGTTAGTATATTTCTTCAAAATGTGATGTCTCCGCTAATGTAAAGCTACTCATCTCGACACAGGTATATCATAGTGAGTTGCTATGTGAATGTTTTTGTGAATAAAAATAAATAAATAAAATCGTTAAAAATTGCGGCAACACGGGTTGACGTGGCGGCCTACGTCTATCACGGGATACTGGAGGTTAAATTCGACCTGTACGTAGCAAGGTACGTAGCATCTGAAAGGTGAATATCCAGATACCATGTCGCGACTAATGTACAATCTGAAATCTGAATGCTCCGCGTGCGGCCGGCCATTGTTTAGAATGGTTTAAAAATACGCTTTTTACCGTGCGAAGTGAGCGTTTCGCGCGCACAGGCTGCCGCGATCGTAAATTTAAACGGGGCCGAATAAACAACGCGGAGACGTGGGCGGACGCCGACCGGGCCAAAATAATAACGTGTATGCAAATAGCGAACACGCAGACACCTTTTTTGACTCATCTTAATGCCTTTGTGATCGCTGGGAATGTATTGTACAAGGACGAAGGGCGAGAGGTAGCGATGAGCTAAATCGTTATTTTAACTGTGTGAGATTTGTGTGCGATTGTAACGATGTTACCGGTACACCAGAAACTACTAAATCAAGAGAAAAATCTCAATAACCAATCGTAGTTACAAGCGACACACTAATGATAACGGTTTAGTCTTAATGCATTCCTAGCGAGTAGCGAGACGTCGATCTCCAACTAGGTTGACCCAGCGAGAGCAGGCCAAGACCGGAGCCCCGCTGTACGTCGCATTGAGGGCTGCTTGTATCGATATCGTTTTTATTTCATTTTTCGACATTGCAATGTCGGTAACGGCTTACTCTTTCTACAATAAAAAAAACAGTTTTCCAGGTACATCATCTACCCATCTTTTCATCTATCCCGTAGCACATAAATGTAAAGTTATCAAAACCCTATGAAAAGATGTAAATAACATGTTGTTAACAATGCCTAGCGGCAAAATTCATTTAAGCAAAATATATTTTTCTCGACAAAAAAAAATATTATTCGAGATGATTCTAGAATCTGTCGATCATGGGAAAAATCTGTAACATCGTACATAATATTGTGCATTTCGATACAACAATGTTGAAAATGAATCTGAAGACAGATATAAGAAAAACGCGCAGTGCCGCAAAAACATATTTAAAGAAACAATAAAAAGACACAAAAACTGATAGAGACAAAACTTTTTTTTATTGCAATTGTATTGTTTGTTTCTTTGCCAATAATTTGTATATTTATCGTTATTATTTTATATAAAGGCTATTCTCGCATTTCCCACTTAGATATTTCCTTATATCAAAACAATAACTTTTTTTTTCTTTCCGTGATTCTTCATTGAAACGGACAAACTCGTCAGATTTGCAGATATTAGTCATCAACAGGCCACAGTTCAACGATTGGGGAGATCGTGACTCCGGCCTTAGCCGGGGCTGACCTCGTTGTGCGCATCGCGGTGTTGCAGGACCGAAAAAGCGGCCTGCGTTGCAAAATCCGCCAGTTTGCAGTGGGAAGACGGTACCGTTGTGAATGTTGGGCACGATCGCACCGAGACGAGGTCACTCGACAAGCACTCACATATTGCTGATCGATCTCTATCGGTGGGGTGTTACGGCATTTGGCGGTGACAAATATTTTCTGGATAATTATCGTAGTGTGAAATTGTTTGCCTTTTATTTTCCCACGACCGTCATTTTGTTACCATTCCCAGCTTTCTAATTCCGGTGCCAGTGAAAGTAAGTCAAGATAATGGGTACTAGTAATATTATGTTTATATAAGTGTGTGTAACATAAGTAGCATTGTTACGCTACTTGTTTGTCGACACATACACTTATATACAATATAAGATTGATACAATATAACATATAGTTTTATTTTATTAATTTTCTAAAATAGCTACTATTAAATACCATTTTTTAAATACTGTTATTTTATACCTAGTTCTATTCTATGAATAAATAAAATGAATAGCAAATACGAGGTAATATCTCGTAATTACCGAAAAACTTTAATTTCGTAAAAACATTAAATTTCGTAGCTTATTTTTATAGTAAATGCCGATCTTTACTAAATTATTTTTAGGGTATATACAGAGTGTCTCGTAGCTAGATAATTTTGAATAGGAAATATTTTTTACACTCCACAGTTACGGAGATATAAGCGACATCAAAGTTTGCAATTTTTTTCAGTATCTCTGGCTTATATTTTGTAAAAAGTTAAACTAACGTTTAGGTAAAATATATCGAATTTTAAAATTCATTCGCTTTGATATTTGTATCGAGGTTTTAATATTTGATTCGTCAAATAAAATGATTAAAACCTTGCAGAAATTTATAAAAATATTTTTTTTGACGGTACTATCTCCATAACTGTGGACATTTCTCCTAAAGTGCAAATAATATTTTCTATTCAAAATTGAATGAAAAAGACTTCCCCGGAGTTTTTGTTACTGACTGGCTACGAGACACCTGTATAAAAATAGAATTCGACAGGTACCCAAAAGCACAAAGGCGATAAGCGATAAGTGTTAATGGATAGGCGAAAAAACAGTAAATATACATAATCATGCTTTCATGATTTACACGACGTTAAAGAGTTAACACTTCCCTTTCGTACAAATGAAGAATTTAAATAATGAATTTTTTTACTTATATAAAGTTAAGAAAACAATATTTAAGAGAGAATTAAGTGTTATTTACTAACAAGACTCTCGGCATTGATTTACAATCATTATAACCCCTCCAATTGGCTCATGGCTGACGCACTACCACTTAAAATATAAAAATAAACAAATCCTTGAACGAGACTATCCACACGATTACTCGCTGTTTTTTCCCGGTTCTTCCGTGGGGGCAGCAGTCGTACCTTTGTTTATACATATCATGGATAATTGGCATAATACAGGGTGTCTTATAGTTAGTAGCAAAACTTTACAGGTGGATTCCTGCATTGATAATGGGTCGAAAATGTTCAAGCAGCCACTACCTCCCATACTCATACCCAACCCAACTCAACAACAAGACCTAATCAATAGTTATGGGTATGGAGATATGCGATGTAAAAGTATACATTTTTTTTATCTATATTTTTTACTTTTTTTTTTACAAAAGGTTGAACTATCATTACAGTAATTTATATCGATTATGATAATTCATTCGCTGTCGGATAAAACGATAAAAACCTTGCAAAAATTGAAAATATAAGTTTTTTTACAAGGTTTTTATCACTTTATTTGAGTTGTATCGAAACGAATGAATTTTTCATAAACGATGTAAGTTACTGTAATTATATTACAACTTTTTGCAAAAAATAAATCAGAAATATTGAAAAAAAATGTAAACTTTGATATTGCATATATTCATAACTCATAACTATTGATAGTCATGGTTGCTTAAACATTTTAGACTCACTATCAAGGCAGGAATCCACCTTTAAAGTTTTGTTACCAGCTATGGGACACCTGTATAATCGAACTCATGAAATGTAAAAAGGCCCAAACCATTTATGTAAACATTGAAAAATCAATTCAATTGAATGCAAAAGAAATCATGCAAGAATATGAATATTGATTTAGCGTCGTCTCGGTATTGATTATTATAAATGTATTGGGAAATGGATAAACTTGTGTGGTGTGGTGTGGTGTGTGTCTAGTGTTGTGTACGTCCGCCGTGCTGAACGGTATTTTTTCTGCGAAATAATTTATTCTACGATGTGAGCGTTTTGCATTAGCACACGGTGATACTTTTTTTCATCGACCCATTTACGGCGACGAGCCATATTATAATCTCGATCGCATGTTAATCAACGATGTTAATGAACTCAATGTTTGACACGATCAATAATACGGTGTTATGGTAAGATTAATATCGAGGCTACAAGATTAAAAATAGAATTTATAAATTGTTGTACAAGCGCTCTATGGAACGAACACACGGTCAAGGGAATGTAATTATAGCCGCCACTAGTGCTATACGCGGGCAGAGTTTAGAGAGAATAATGTTCTCTGTCACGATAGCGGATCATTTATGACATTACATAGAAAGGCTGACGAATCTGCAGAAGTAAAACTGACGCCGAAACGTACGAATTCCTACGGCCTACATTACATTAATAGCATTATATGTATATTAGATTAATTATTCAATGTTTTTGACGATTCCTTTTGTGATAGCTAGCATTATGAACACCGTGGAAAGGACATGGCGGTGAGATTATAGCGCATGGACGCCGAATATTATGCCGAATGATAGATATCCCAAAAACACATCGTAATAATAATTCACATTCTGTATACGTGGGTAGATAGGTATGCATGCTTAAAACGAGGTCAGTAGTTTTTTCTTATAAATAAATACACGAAAAAATCAATCAATCAGGTGCATGGAATAAATGTTACTTCGCTCCGAGGCCAAGAGCTACCAAAAAAATCTCAAGTATCCCGAAAAACCAATAAAACATATTTTTTTCAACGTATACTTACGTCCTTGAACAACAGCCAACCGGTTAATACATCGGGCAGTTTATTATAACACAAACTGAAAGTATATTTAAATAACCGAATACGTTATAAATACGATACATTTTATCACGATTGATTCTGTGTAAATTTGAAGGAGCCACTTGTGATTGATCACAAGCCGGTTCACGGACGCGGCCCGCAGGCGTTAGGTAACAGCGATAACGACGATAACTACCAAACTTTTCGTTTTCGACCCGACGACGTTGGGGCGCGCGGCGGACCGGTCGGACTGGTTGACCGGCGGCGGCAGGCGGCACTGCCGAGTCACCGTGCCCACTCGCGACTCGCGACCAGCCCATTTTGCCGGAGCAACATCGCATCGATCGGCCTGTATTGGCCAGATTGGAACGCTGAGTCGAGCTCGTGTTGTCGCTATGACGGCAGTTTAGCAAATTACATTATGGACTTAGATAACGCGAATAGTACATCGTAAAAACTGTTATAAGATGTAACAGAAATATACACATACAGGTCGATTTTTTATTCGTGGCACTGTACGGTCGAGCACCTATCTATTAATAGTAAATATTTTTTTATTATTACAATATAATAAATACCACATAGCTTTGTTTAATATTTGAATATTTTATGAATAAGGAAGTGAGTTTATGACAAGAACGAACAAATTAGGAAAGAATGTAAAGTTGATCTAAGCGAGCCAGAGAGGGCGGCCGCGGAATACTGGACGCCGGATTCGCGACAATCGTCGAGCTTACATGCAGAGATGTACGAATGTGGATGAGGCGAGTTGTGTATCGGAACAAGAGTGTGACGCTTCCTCCTCACCCTACCCCATCTCCCTCCCTCATCTACCCCTTGAGAAGCCAGGGGAATTGTGTGTCACATCAATATTCTTACTATTTTCAAATTAAGCTAAACGCATGCGCTATGAAAATAGGACTAACTTGCTGGTTTGGAGTGAGGGCGAACCCGCGACCTTTGGATCACAAAACGAGAGCCACGAGACCAACAAGCTACTCAAAAATATTTTATTATATTTAATATAATGGATACCACCGAGAAATCTCGGAAAGTTTTAAAAATGGTTTTATCAACGTGTTTGATATATTCGCGTGAAATTTAAAACAACGCACTGCGCGCCGTATACATAACCGATAGCATGCGTCAACTAACGTCAAGTGCGTCGCTGTACGGTATACAGCACATTCACATCGAGTGCTATAACCAAAAAAATCAACCTGTAATGTATAGTGGTGTTATCGGACTTTCTCTGGCAAGCTATAAATATTTTTACAAGCCGATAAAAAATATAACAGCCATTGTTCCTATTTTTAAATAAATTGTATATAAAAGTAAATCTATACATATAAAACTCAATGTCTGTCTGTCTCTATACAAATCCACACCGTTTGTCCGATTCGATTAAATTTTGCATACTTATGCTTTGGGACCCGGCGGGTAACATAGGCAACATTTCCCCCCTATTCTCATACTCCTTCCTCTCCCCCTGACATATTTTCGATGCAAATCTGTACCGTTTGACCAATCGGACTCAAAATTTGGAAACATATTCTTTAGAACTCGGCGGGTAACATATGCGACATTTCCCCCTTATTCTTTTAACCCTTCCCCTCCGCTTATATATTTTCGATGCAAATCTATACCATTTGAATCGAACCGTTGTTTACCCCCTCACAAATTTATTTTAAACTTAATCCTTAACCCATGCAACGCCGGGTAAGGACAGCTAGTTTCTCATAAATTTCAAATCATTATGTTGCCTCCACACCTCTGATACGCGGAATACACGTTGCATCAATACTCTTACTAGATCTTCAAGCACACAGTTGACTACGATCAGTATTAGGGTGATCACGTTGCAAATGTGGATACTTCAATATTAACAGCACATGAGCAAGATAATCGACACTAAAAATTGCTGTAATTACTGATGAAATTTAAAATATTATTCGTGGTATCGAGGTTCCGATAGTGATACAGAGAACACACAGAAGCGCCCACACATGAACGGTTATTCGTTATTCAATCTTAAAGCAGAAGACTCTGCACAGAAATTATTGGACAGCGTTACATACTCCTCTTATATTTATTATATATATATATATATATATATAGAAGCGAAAGACATCACAAAACACCCAGGCACCCAGTAAATCACATAGATTAAAATTGTGACCTCACCGGAAATCGAACCCGGAACCCTCAGTGTGGGAAGCCAATGTCACCCACTGCGCTACGAGGTTTTTAACAGTTTTTATCAGTACGGTTTGTTCCATTTCGGTCAATGCCATTTGTAAATACATACAAATATGAAATTTGGAAATGGTCAATTAGGCGACCCCAAACTTCGAATCCCGTTTATGTAGTTTTCATAACCCACTGAGTATATCCCCATTATTTGAAATGCATCTTTATTTAAAACACCATCATCAAGCACATTTCATCATTTTGTAATCTTAAAAATGTGTTGATTAGAGCATTTAATTGGATTCAACGATAACGATTAATTTTTACGTGATTTTTTATACATGTCTTAACGTATTACATTTAATAAATAATATAAAATATACCAGTTTGTATTAATTTTGTAATATTTGTTTATAGTTCCCAATAAAATAAATGATTCATTACAAGACAAAAAAATGATCGTCCGTGAATTAGTCGGAAAATGTCATACTTTTCATTTAAAAAATATATATATTAAGACGAGCTCAAAATCATGTAAAATCAGTGAATCATTTGAAAATATCGCGATTATTGTTCAAACACATTGTTAACTGAAATAGATATTAAATTTATTAAATAAATGTAATAAGTAATGTATATAAAAAAAACTTTTCTTTTTATTTTCTACATTGTTTCTTATTTCTCAACTATAAAAAGTGTATTCTGTAACATGTCATTCCAGTAATTATTACAATATACCAAGATTGTATTTGAATGTAATATTAACTAATCATTATTATTAATGGGCTGTTGGAGTTAAATGAAAACAACCTGCAACCGGTTTGCTATACATATGTATTTTGATTTGATTTTTATTTGCTCATTTACGCGAGGAAGCTGAATGTATTAAATTTCTCTTTACGCGAAAATATACAAGACATATAACGATAGATACAACTGAGTAGAGAAAGCATTTTATAACTTTGCACTTTTGCAACTTTAAATACACTGATATAATTGTGTATAATGCACATTGTGTATTAGTAACTATCCTTGCCATGGTTGGTTAAGGACTGGCAACTTATCTTCGAGGTGGACGAACTCTTATTTGTTTATTAAAGAGAGATTTGATTAATTAAGATAAATTAATGATGTCTCACAGAGAGGAAGTTATTTATACGGGAATGTATTTTTTGGGCTTACGACCTGTCAGGGCTGGCTTAAATGATCACTTTACACAATGTAACGTTCATCGATTTCACCCATTCACCAACCATGTCAATCGACCATACATCTACCAAATTTGGAAAGTTGTATACAGGGTTATTTGGAAAACATTAATAACTTCGCAGGACTATTCCTGCTTTAATTATGAGTCGAAAATATTCAAGCAACCATGACCATAACATAATATCAATAGTTATGGAGATATGCGACACCTTTTGAAATTTGCATTTTCTTTCAATATTTATAACTTATTTTTTATAAAATGTTGGACTATCGTTACATACAGTAAATTATATCGAATATGAAAAATTCATTCCCTTATACAAGTCAAATAAAATAATAAAAACCTTCCAATTCCAATTGAAATTTCTGCAGAGCTTTTATCATTTTATTTAACTTGTATTGAAACAAATGAATTTTATATAATCAATATAAATAAAAGATAGTTCAACGTTTTGTAAAAAATAAATCAGAAATATTGAGAAAAAAAATGCAATCTTTGATATTGCACAATTCCATAACTATTAATATTGATAAGGTCATGGCTGCTTGAACATTTTCAACTCTTAATCAAGGCAGGAATATATAGCCTTGCGAGGTTATTTATGTTTTCCAAACAACCCTTTATATGGTATTTATGTAACAAGCTTACTTCATTTAATATAAGAGAACTATTACCAAACTTGTGAAATTAGTTGTTTAGTCTTTTTATTCGACGTACTCTATAAAATCACATTTTTGTGTTCTTTCTTGTATATGTTTTAGCCTTTATTTTATCTCTATGTTAGCCGTGTTCACATTTAAGTGATGAAAAGCATTTAAACTAATTGAATTATAATTGTATTATCTATAACATGTTATGTGTTTTTCATTGTTTGTGAAGCATTAAAATAAATAAATAACTAAGTCGAAAGCCCTGTAAACGCCCAAAAAAAGGTACATACCTTCCCATATAAATAGCTTCGCCTCTGTGAGAAATCTATAATTTATCTTAACTAATGATGATCCCTGTGGGGACAACATCCGATATTTATGTTATTTTTTTTTTGTTTTATAAAACGGTGATAACAGTCACCGACATTAAGCTATCCAAGCTAACCGCCCTCACAACAGTATGGTGAGAATAGCTATTCATCTGTTCGCTAATAGCTAACATAATAATTCATAAAAATAAGAAAATAAAAATAAAAATGCATGGACTCGTGTGTTCAATATCAAAGCCTTGTCAAATAAACAAGAAACGTCTGCGATTCAAAAAATGTACATTATGACCCATTTCGCATTCGAGCCAAGAATGCCAGCCCAGCCAACGGAGAGAGGGCACGAGTGAACCGCGATGAAATCAAAGTAAACAGGGCGTCCGAAATAAAACAAAAAGCGAAAATACTTTTTGGGAGAAAACAAAGCTGGCATTGATCATGCATTTGAAATAACACGCGCCAAGAATACTCAGCAGCGAAGAGTGGACTTTTGGGGTTTGGCCGCTCCCGCCGAATAAAACATTTCATCAATCTTTAACACGATTGCCTTAAATCAATAATAGAATACTGCCCGCCTAGAATCCAACTCTGAAGTGTGATGCTTGACTGACGGAGACCATCTGCAGATTGTTAGGCGAAGCTAGCTGTCTATTTTATAAAGCGCTGAAATGTAAGTGTGTACATTCATTATAAATACGGTAATATTTTCTCATCTCACTTCGCATCGGTAGAATGCGTCCCCTGGGAGCGTAAGTTGAATCTGTTTTGAAACTTCGACTTATTTTCTTTAGTTTCATGCGATGATTTTTTAATACAAATCGTGTCCAGCAGACTCCCGATTATCCGGGATCCGAGTAACCGGGTTGTCGATTATCAAGGATGAATTTGAAAGTAACTGAAAAAATATTTTTACGTGTTTACACTTCTTTACAAAAGAGCACGTAATTAATGACGTATTTTTGGTAATTATTCAGTGCTTTTGGATTAACTGGGAAATCGATTATCCGAGATTTTTTCACCGTTCATCCCGGATAATCTGGAGTGTTCTATTTTACATTACACTATCGTTTTATTACCAAACTTGGCGGCGACTCGAAAACTCAAAACGTGGCGTCGCACGACAATCGCCTTTAAGCTGTGATACGTGAAGGACGTGTAAAGCTACAGGGGCGTCCAGCAGTGCAGTATGGCGACACGAGGTATGCTAATGCACCGAAAATAATAGTTTACACGTTACAATAATCATTGTTGGAGCCAAAATATCTTTGTTCTAATATTATTACATAACCTCGAACATTACAGTAACACATTACGAAGCACATTGCTGGCTGGATGACGTGATGTAAAATAAACACAAAAATCGTTAACCATTTACATACAACAAAGATAGTAAATAAAACTAGGTTTCAGCAAAATGTGTAAATGTTTAGCGAACAGTGAAAGCTATGGATATATAATTTGCGTACGATAAACCAGCACATTTTTAATGATTAATAAATAATGAAAAGTGAATGAAATTGAAAATAAAATATGATGCACGGAAAACAGTGAAATACCGCAGTATGTACTGCAAAGTCACAAAAATTTAAGGACAGAACAGTAATGCCACAAACAGCCCAATGGTGATTCAGTTTTGTAAAATAGATGATGAAAATGATCAATTGATGCAAACAGATACAGAACGTCAAGATGGACTGGCCGGAAACAAGGACACGGACAAGAGCACGGAGATGATGAACAAGACAGGGCGGAAGACATACCTATGCCATGCGAGGTGCCGCTGGGAGGGTTGGCCTGCCGCCATGACCAGGTCCGCCTCGGTATAGGGCGAGGCCCGCAGGTACTGCTGGCTCCTGTCGGGCACATTGCAAGCAAGGTCAGTCAACAGGAAGTGTGGTCGCTAACAGGGTCGCGGTCGCGACATGCAATATGGTAAACGGGACGCGATGTGCCCGCCTCGGCTCGAAGGAGTGACAACTTCTTCAATTACAAGGGTTAAGAACCAGTCCTGGGACGAGCACGTATGACACTATTTCATTACCTACCCACGTGTGTACAACACAATTGAAATAAACACCTACATTACAGATTTTTAATTTTGAAATCTCTGATAAGAAAAATTTATTCGCTTGTTTTCTATTTCAATAGGTGTGTACCCCATCGGAACTAGTCACAAATTCGTATTGTTCAAAGAAAATTAATAGTTTATTCCAATATAGTAGTATGGGTTTTCTTTCAAATTTCCCACCTAATGTAACCCACAAAAGAACATTTTAGGGAGTTTACAACGGTTATGAATAGTTTCATTGTATGTAATGGAATTGTTAAATGAGCAATACATATATTTAAAGGTAATACTTGAATTTAGACGATGTGAAACATCCCGGAATCTGAATGATTCAAATTTTATGATAAGAATTAAGGAAATTTTAATGGTATATTTATTAAAATTAAAATAACACACTAAAGATAATTTTATTCAAATTTTATCGCAAATGGAGAAAGTGTTGCGGAAGAATTCCCAATCACATAAAATTCCTAAAATATGAAATCACGATGGAGACAAATCAAGACCGGAATGTTAATAAATCAGAAATCATTTTAATATTTATTTAATATTGCGAAATATGCAAGAATGAATACTCGTAAATATGCAAATACTGTTTCAACACTCTTGAAACAAGTTAATTCTTCGGCAGACAGAGAAAACGCGATTACGTAACACACACACACACAATAAAAACTTATAAACGAAAATAATTTACCGTCTAAAAATAAAATGAAGGTCATAGTGATTTTACAAAGGCTATCAGGCTACCATAAAATTACAGGTTTATTTATCATGAACAGATACAAACTAATCTTGTGCAAACCTGTTTTCGTCAAATTTTACACAATTAGTAGTTATTCTTACAGCTCGGTGTGACATGTGGCGAGCGTGTGGAATGTCCGCAAAATATATTTAAAACGGCAACAATTACGCACGGTTACAGTTTTGCACGTGAGCGCGCTTTTTGGACCTAAATTGATACAGAATAAATATGAAACTCACGATTTTGCCGTAAAAAACAATTACTCTTAGCTAGATCAACGAGCTTGGACTGGATGGAGCGTTGCATAATTCTATAGAACGAAGGTCAACAATTACTGGTGAATGGGCGAATCGAGTTAGTCATTCGTTGCAAAATGACTGAATAGTTCGGTTATTGTAAGAAAAAAAACCAATTTTTAATGCACGATACGGTCTTCCAAAGGCAAAAACTGTTAACACAGCCAAAATTATGGTGGCGAATGGTCAGATGTCATGTGGTCTAAGTATTATTTTAGGAAGTTGAAGCAAGGATACTTGCTGAAGAAATGATAAAGCGCTCTGCGGCATTGCATATACGGACATTGAGAAAATGCTCATAATTAAGATATAATTAATCGAATGAATAAAGAAATATGTGTTCAATACAATAAAAACCTTAAACTTATCTCGGACATGAAATGAGATATTCAGAGAAATATCAGACCTAACAGCAATGGTTGCTGGAAGTAGAACGTTCCGCCAGTTTACTGCGGAGCTTTTCCGGTCCGCAGTAAACAAAAATAACGGCAGCCAACGTGCAAGGGGTGAAGAGGGTGGATAGTTCGTTTAGAAAATGTCAGGTTAAAAGAGAAATCTCTATGAAATATAAGGGCTATGATGGCAAAGTAGCAATCGAATATAACAGAAAACTAAAATTTTGGCATAAAAATCCAAAAGAGTATGCAAATATAGGTACAGTTGCCTGAAACTTCTTGGCGATTTTGGAAATTTTTTGGCGTAGTGGGGGAATTCGCAGAAGACAAAATTTGGGTCTCGTTGGTGGAATGGTACATGCGCAAACTTCCCCCCACTATGGTAAAATTTCAATATGTTTGCCGGCTACTGTAGTTTGAATAAATTTAAGTATTGAAGTAGCCATTGCAATGCCTTTAAGAGTGTTATCGTGTTCTTCGTCAAAGAATTCAAGTCAGTTTGTAAGCGCAAGGAGTTTTGGAGGTTACAATCCAGGATCCAGAACTACACAAGTACACACGCTTTTCTGTTGTCAGCATCGAGCAGAAAATATTGAAGCGGTTACCGTATAATATGTAAAATGAAGTAGAGTTGGAGTTTGTAAGGAAGTGTGGGTACCTGAGCAGGCGCTCGTGGCGCTCGCGGTCCAGGTAGTCCTCCTGGTAGCGCTTGTTCCACAGCAGGTCGGGCGGCGCGTACAGCTCGGGCGGGGGCAGGTGCAGCAGCGGCGGCGGGTAGTGCAGGTGCGGCAGCTGGCTCTGCAGCTGGTGGTGCGGCAGGTGCGGGCGCGGGGCGGCGGCGGGCGCGGCCGGGTGCGCCATGCCGCGCTCGTGCTCCTCGGGCACGGACAGCGCGCTGGAGCGGGAGCCCGAGCGCTCGTCCCCGGAGGCGGAGCGCAGGCTGCTCACGCCCGAGTCGCTGCGGTCGTCCGGGAAGCGGCCCGCCTCGTCCATCCTGGCCGCATCCTCCAGCGCTGCCGCGGCGGCCGGCGGCTGCTGCTGCTGCTGCTGCGGCTGCTGCTGCTGCGCCTGCTGCGGCTCGCCCGCGACACTCTCGGCGCCCGGCGCAGCGGACACCCGCACAGACACTACACTCGACACCTTGGAACTATCACCTCCGAGATTGCTCTCGAGGAACGACTCTTCGGCCACTTTTTCCGGTTCTCGTAATTTACTATTATTCACTTCTTCTAATATTTTCTTCTTACTAAAACTTCCTTCACTTTTCTTCTTATTTTTATTCTCGATATCCTCCTTTTTAGGAGCACGACTGACCGACACTTTTTTCACTTTACTTTTTAACTTGGGGACGAACGTCGGACGTTTCTTAGCGGTCTTCTTGGATCCTGAAAAAGGGAAAGAAAATACATATTAATACGGATTCGTTTCTCGCTTATTAAATAAAGTATCATCGATAACTAGTACAAAGTCTCAGGAAATATATATATATATATAAACCCACAGCGGACTATCAGTCGGTAGCGGATTCCTACGAATTATTAGAGGATAATACATAAGACCGCTCGACGTTCAATTAATGGAAGTTATTAAAAATGTAAATACGCGGATGGTTGAGTTCGCACGTACGCTCCAGCATGTTTCCCGCATACAAGAGGTATATATAATATTGATGTACTTCGCCCAAGAGCCGATATATTCCGGTACTCGCGCGGGTGAGCCCTGTCGTGGAGCACTCGGCCCGAGGGAGGTGCGGACGACAGTCGGTCGCAGAGGCGAGCGCGCCGCCTGAATCCGAATAGCCGCCATGTCAAGGTGGACGTTCCTTTCCAACGGCTTGAAATGGTGATGATTCATATGCATCTTCTAATTCGCGACCATGTCGTTCATCACGCGCTGCTTTAAAACGGTGGCTTAATCGCTTTTATTATGAAAAGGATCAGGAAGTGGGTCAAAGACACTCCATGAATGACTCGGACATTCGTGTTACATTTAAAAAAAGATTTTCGAATCGAAAAAGCGTTACAAATTACAATTAAGTCATCTACCTACATGCGAACATTTAAGCTTGTGTACTTTCAAATTTGGCGGCAACGCATTAAGGCTAGCTCGCGTCTCTGTCGCTGGGCGGCGTGCAGGACACGCGCTGTCAGTAATGTTTACAGTAGTCACGCTATAAGCCCCGTCTTTCTCTCAACTGTGCTCTCCAGATTTTGAAATATTTACTGTACGATTAATTCTAGCTCCAGCACCGAACGCATCTAGTGTTAACCGCAATTGTTAAGTTAATTGTTAAGCGTAGGGTGGTGATTACCGCGGGAAATAATGCTCGAACGCTTCGGCTAACTCTATCCGATATACGAACAAATTCAACTAGTCATGTATGGATTAATAAATCAATCATATTTATTACTTTATTCACGAGAACACATTCTTATTATTGCAGTAGCATTATAAATGTGAAATGGCTGGAACTGCAGACACTAAACTGGTTACAAATCTAAAAATGAAAAATTCGCCGATAAGCAAGTGCACATAACAGTAACCGTAATGAGAACTTTCTCCTGATGAAAACAATATATCCCACGATAATTATAATGGCGATTACGTGTTTGTTTTGGCTGGGCACCGGGTGGCAACACTATCAAATTAGAATAACTGATGATAATCATTTCCCGAAAGGAATGCATTAATCAGACAAATAATAACTGCACTCTACTCACACTTGCACACCGCCCCACACGCGGTCATGCACAATGCACGCAGACTTCGTGAAAGCGCAGGGGGGGACATTATGAGGAGCATTGCTTATCCCTAGAACGCAACATAATACGACCCCAAATGTGCAGCCCCAAGCTACCTGTCTAAATCGAAGGGAATAATGAAAATATTTATAAAAAAATAAAAAAAAGGCGAAAAAAGGGATAATATGACAGTAGAAAAATATATTTTACCGATACCTACTTAACTTTTAACACTCTAAGATTAAAATATGGTTTTAAAACAGTGCACACAAAATGTCTACAACTTTATACACCTAGCATAAACTATTTGAAAGATTTAATACAACAACTGAGTAGCTTGTTGGTGTAGTGGTCATGATGCTCGCCTAGTGATTCATTTTAGCTTATTTTGAGAATAGTAAGAATATTGATGTGACACGCGTTCCGGGTTCATAACTCTATTTAGAAAAAATCGTTTTAAGGCATTTGAACCGTAATTTATTTCTTACACTACAGCAGGCCACAAAAACCGATTACTATAGCGAAACATCACAAACACACAGGCTTGATAAAATCACATAAATGTATTGCGACCTCACCGGGAATTGAAATCGGAACCAGAAATATTTTTTTACAACTAATTTAAATATCAAACTACGCTAAACAAATTGAGAGGTTTAAAAGCAAAGGCAACAATATCCAAAATGATTTTGGAAGAAATACGATACATTAAATCTAGAATTCAGTACATTCGTAATTAGTAATTCTCGGTGACTGCATTCAAAACATTTTTTTTTGGATATTGCTGACTTTGCTTTTATACCCGTCAATTTATCTAATATATTTGGAAATGTTAACCTTTTTTAAAGAAATCATGAATAAGGAAGAAACTAGTGTATAATTAAATTCGCATGGGACGCGTATAATGGTTTAAACTACGTGCGATTTTAAACAGAAGATAAAAAAATATCTATTTATAAAAACAAGATTCAAAAAAACGGTTACTTTGTCGAGAGCTACGTCATTGGTTTTTACAGAAATCTATTTAAAACGAATGTAGCCTTCAATCTTGGACAATCGGGAGTCCCTCACGATTGATTGATGACCAGGTTTTTATACCCTCGGGAGATGTGAAATAAAATATCCAATTACGTAATGAGAAACTCAACTCGCTGGATAAAACTATTTTTTTTATCTATGGTTTGGTTCTAGGGTGAAACCACAATACGCGGAATAACCAGCTTTGAGACTGAATGATCAACTGTTCTTGCAATATCCTCTCCTGCCTCTTCTAATCGCAAATTCTTCCGTCCAGCCCTTCGCCTTGTTCCTTTAACATCCGCGTTCATTGCTATTTATTGGGGAATTGTGAATAATATTTTTGACGTATACAAATAGCATTAATAACGTAGTTGGACGTGATTATTAATTTCAATAAACTTTGCACAAACCACTAAAATTTGTATAAAGATATCGACCTTATCAGTAAGTCTTATTTATTAATTGATTAACAAATTTGGTTTTAAAAATTCACAGAACTTTGTACTGAAAAATCGCAACTTCACAATAAGAATGTGTTCTTGAATATAATATGTGTTGTATCAAATGTGTCCAACAATTAAAAATGAATTGAAACGGTTAATTCTGGCGTCCCCTAGCGGCAGATACACAAATTAATTTTATGCGTACCATACCAAAAAAGTGGATTGCTCTAAAAAATGGATAATATATTACATTAATCAATTAATAAATGAGGCTTACAGATAAGGTAGATATTTACACGGAAATGTACGAGGCCGATATGGCGTATTTGGTTAACGCGCCTGCCCCGGATAGGAGATCCGTGGTTAGAATCCCGGTAGCAGCCAATATATTTTTTCGGTGATTTGATTTTTCTGTATGTCTTTCTAATTGATTAATAAATTTGGTTGTGTATATACCATTTTGATTTATTTAACGTGGATCAGTTTCGGTACCGCTGTCACTTCGAAGCGCGGACGCACATTAACTGATCCATCAAATATGCTATAAAGAAATCAATTATCGGGCGGGGGCGTAAGCCTACGCATAGGAAAAATAAATTACACGTGGAAAAAAATGTAATTTGAAAAGCACTCCGAGCAATTGAAATTCAAGTTAAAAATGTAAATTAAAAATGCAAGTTAGTTAGTAAATTTTTAGTCAATAAACATTTATTTGTATTTTTATTTTATTAGACACTATCAGAATAAGGGGTGCATGATACATAAAGAGTAATAAATTATTTTTGAAGACTCTGCCCATTATCCCAATTACAAGTAATGTAAATTATCTGAAAATACGTTTGACAGAAAGCATATTCCTTAGCATGCCTGTATTTATTGGTGAGTTGCCATGAGTGAGGGCATAGCTTAATGTATTTATTGGTGAGTTGAATATATAATTTGTAAATGTTCAAGTTGTTTGTTTGTAACATTGTGGAAATTCATTTTTAATATTTAAAAAAATGAGGGTAAACACAACACTATTTTATTCCACTATTATTTATTTTGAACTGTTAGAACGTTTTCGGGATTTCTCCCATTGTCAATAACAACACGTTTACAACTTATTGACAAGTCGAATAAAACAGTGTTGTGTTTACCCTCATTTTTTAAAATATAATTTGTATTTACAATTGCAGGTTGGCAATGAAAAGTTATGTTTTGCCTAGTTGTATGGGATTGCAAAGAATGCCGCTATATTTCGCAATATCAATCAACAATTCATAAAATCAATAATAAAACAAAACTTCAAATCCAGACAAAAACATAGTTGTTGCGCAGTTTTCCTCATTCGGTCAAAGGAAAAAGATAACGAGAACGCGACTAGCTGTTTCCTACAAAACAGAAACCGGATAACACAAGATATCTAAATTACTGGACGAATGAATAAATTAAACATTTGAATGCTAAACATTGGAATTGAATACGCACAGATTGTCGGCAATAGTGATGATGTAATGCACATTTATTATGTTATTACTGAAGTAAACACGCTGAAGAATGCGCAGATTGCGCAATGACCCCGGTGACCCGCCGCCGGCCGCGATAAGGCGACATCTGGGGGGACTACGAAAATCACTACAAAACAATGGAATCCGCGATAACGCCGTCGTCATGCGTACCTTATACGCCGGACATGATTCGTAATGAAATTTGAGAGCTCTATACATTACTACAAACTGTTAAAAAAGCTAATACTCTAGTAGGTAAGAAAAATAATATTAATTTGGAATGATAATGTTGACGCATTTACATTTTTTTTATTATGGGGTAGGTATCATCACCAATAGTTGTTATTCAGTGTTTCTGGCTACTTTTTTCACTACAGGTTTTTTCGTTGATGACTTGTCAAATCAGCTACTTAGGTTATGTAATTTTTATTTTTAAATGAATAAAATAATTGGACTATGTATAAATATGTATATATTGCCATAAATCTAGATGGATATATGTATATTTATATCCATTTATATTTGGATACTTTACATAGCGCCGTTTTCGTGAGAACTCACTTCAAGGGCGTTACACATAAAAATTATTTTACAAAACTTACTTGCTAGAGAACTTATTTCACTATTCTTTGTACTCTGGATGACGTGCAAAAAATGGAATGGCCGGTTAAAACTAGTGATCCAACGAATACGAATATTCGTATTCGCCAAATATATCATCATGAATATTAAAAACAAACTATTTACAACTGAACGCAACGCAAATTACAGTTTGGATGTGCACCGTGCATCCTACGCACTCTATTATCGGGGATTCCCCTAACATTGGATGGATTTGTTGAGTTCTCAAGTTGTCAATTGTTACTTGTTTCACAGCATAACATGTGTTCTTTCATCTAGTGTCGTTGGGTTAGGTGCTTATTTCTCTTACTTTTTGTTTTGTAATACGTATAGTTCATTCCATTTCATTTCCGTTGTGTGTAAAAGTGTTAACTCTTATAAAATAATTTCAAATTAAATCTAATAACATGAAAAAAGTGATATTTGGTAACATTTTGATAAGAAATCTGGTAAGTTAAATTTAAATGTAACTTTATTTGTTTGTTTTTCTTATAAAGAGTAAAGATATTGGTTTGTGTACAAGACTTGTTAGTGAACTCGTTCCACAACAAAGTCGGCCCATTGAGATTGCGACAGAAAGTTTATTTTGTTTTGTTCGGGTAATCACTCAATTTTTTTTTAAATTGTTTATAGATGACGAAAGTAAAGCCATATGCAGGTATTGTACCTGCGAACTTCTCGTGGGGGTAAAACTGCGGCTGCGACAGAAAGATTATTTTCGACCGCTGGGAATGTACAAAAGGATAAAAGAAATCGCCTAACGCCTGAGAAGTTACAAATGTTTTGCTTTTTGAACAAAAATTTGCAGGTGGTAACTTTTAATTATTAAATTTCTTAATAAAAAAAGAACAGTGGTGTAGTATTTATTACCTTGTTGAATTATTCGTATTCGCCGAATAGTAGGTTTGATATTCGTGAAAGTAGTATTCGTTGCATCACTAGTTAAAACTATAGTTGAGAGGGCCAGCAAAGAATATGGTGTCACGTGGAACAGAAGCATTAGGTAGGTACTATTGTAACGGTCTAATTTTTTAGGTGATTGTCTAAATACGTGGGTTGTTAGTAGTTTTTGAACTGTGGTCAGAACTGTCTTACTTTGTTCGCTAGTTTATTCCATAGCTTTTGACCAGCCACCGCGAAAGCACGGTCACCAGAGTTAATATTGAAATACTCACCTCAAGCGCCCTTTAGGTGAGTATTTCGCGAAAACGGCGCTATACAAATTATCCAATTATTATTATTAATATTGTGGGCGCGAGTTAACCTAGGTACTTGTATTGGATGTTGATACTGATAGAAATGTTAGCTGTCTATTATTTGCATACGAGTGGAATGCAAAAATATATCGAGGGGCCATGTTATGAATAGCCACAATTATAACGTAAATAATTAATTCTTTATAATATTGCATCGCTTTGAGGTTGGACAATCGCTGGACGAATAGTTATCCAAACCACTGGATGACTGAAAAATCAATACGCCTGAAGCCCGCTTGGTTTACCAAATCATCAAATTCTGCAGAAACATGTGTTAGCGGATATTAATTGGACAGAGAAATGTGGGAGACGATTGCATCACAATGATAATCGCACTTGTACATATTTGATTAAAATTTAAATATGGAGTGTTTTGTAAATGCATCTACAGAGGATGTGGTAAATATATGATACAATTATTACCTACCATACATGCGAGTGATTACAAATGCCGAATATCTGCCGACTTTAGTAGAGCGTACAGTATTTGAAACGCCTGGCAACCGGTAGTAGGTCGATTGTGATGAATCGTTAACATTGTCATTCGAAAGTAGGCGAGAGGCCGCGTACGTGCTAGTATATTTTGACAGCTGCACTCCACAACACAAATAAATGAGACCAATAAGAAACGTTCTGCAAATTGGCTGCAATATTTATAATCGCTATTATTGCACAAAAATTAATAATATATGGGTACTTTGTATTTATTACGCCGATCCAAATGTCAATAGTGTACAAAACAACACCTACATATTATAATAATATTTATTACTTGCTATTTACAATATATTTTTCAATATTTTTAGTTTTATTATGAAGCACTGAGAAAAATACTCATCGCATTCTTTTAACATATTTTAACTGAGCGGTTAAAGCCCCAGTAAAAAAAAAATAATCACGTAACTACGTTAGAAGTAGCGTTTTAAAAATTTCGTTATATTTTCATATTATTACATTTACCTAAAGCATTATTGTAAGCCGTATATTTATTGGTTAATAACCAAAAATTACTTCAATATTTTTGAAATAAAAATAATATTAGAGGTGTCAATTATCGATCCTGATACCTTTCGTATGCTAAGCGGGCCACTTTAGACTGACTTATAAGTAAAATAAAAATTAACATCTTAGGCCCGAATTCAGAGTCAATACTTAGACAATTTAAAGGTTAAGGTACGCCTTAAAAGCGTAATTTTCAGTACAAAACAACACTTTCAAGGCTTTGAATCATCGAGCCTCAAAGCTGATTTTCGTGGTAGAATTTATTTAAAAGTATCATCTAATTTCTGCAATGATGAAAATTCAATATAACAATAACAAAAATCTACGACGGATAGATACTTGACAAATTAAACGCGTTTATATAAAAAAAAATGAGTAAATCGAGATATACGGCGCACCGAAATGTAAAATGTAGGATCGTCGCTATCGTTGTTTCCAAGTATAAATAATAGTTAAAATAAAAGTTCCAAAGCCGATGTTCTACCACAATCGCTAACCGATCGTCGGTCGATGGCAGCGAGCGGAACCCCGCTCATCCAGGTAAATCACAAAGAACAAAACGCAAAAAAAATGAAGAGTCACGGATACAAAGATGGCGGAGAGCGGACACGGCGCGGCCTCCGCGGTAATGGGGATACCTCCCGAGGCGGCCATTACTTAACGATCGTGGCTCGGCAACCCGCCGGTCACGAAAATAGCTTATACAAGTCACGAACCGGAATGAGCGCGGGTCCGACCGCGTATAAATACTCGATACTTTCATATTATCGGGCGGACCCATCCGTCCGCGGCCCGTCCGCCCGTCGCGGCTCACAATTACGTAATAACGACAAAGGTGAATTGATGGCGATTTATCGCTCCAGCCTCCCCGAAGTGCCCTCGCGAAGCCAGCAGCGAGGGATCGCTTTCGTCCGCGAACCAGATCGACCGGCACCAAAGGTGGTCGCTGAAAATGCACATGTATTCGACTATTACATAAAAAATCATTTTCCACGTTCTACACTATCCTATTTTTTAAGGAGGTAGGATAGGACGTAATCAAAACTAGATAAAAAAATCATAATACTTAATACTTTTAATGTATATAAAAATAATGTATACATTTTACTATTATTTTTGTCGAACCACGATGTACGCATAAAGAATATAAGTAGAAATAAATACAATAGTTTTATTTTTTTTTTTTTTTTTTTTTTTATTTATTAGAGACACTAACAGGATAATGGGTACATGACACTCAGATAATAAACATTGTAGTGAAGACTATGTCCATTATCCCAATTACAAGTGTCTTCGGCATGCTCTAGTAACATGTATTTTTGTAAATTAATTATATTTCACATGTACATTTATGTATATTATATATTTGTGTTTGAGTGTAGTGCGATTAGTATTTAATGATCTATAGGTTCATGTCGTCGTTTAGAAAATGGATGTTGTGTATGAGTGAGTTTTTGAACGAAGATAACGTGTCTGAAAGAATATCAGCATCAATGTTAGGGTCGGCACAATACAAATTATATGTGCGACACAACCTTGTAATGGGAGAAAAGTAACCGACATTATTAGTGTGCTGACTTATTCTGAAGAACTCAGGGTTTCTTATACGGGGTTTAACATGCAAATTTATATCAGATAGACAGAGAGAATCAATAGCTCCGCTGAGAATCTTGTGTATCACAATGAGATCGGATATTTTTCGTCGGGACTCAAGTTTGTGCATCTTGAAAAAGGCAAGTCGATCTTCGTAGTTGTGAAGGTTATTGTGTTGACCAGCTTTGTATGACAAAATACGTAGAAACCTTTTCTGCACTCTCTCGATTCTCGTAATATGTGTTGTGTAATAAGGTGACCAAATAACTGACGAATATTCCAATATACTTCGTACTAGTGATGTATAGAGAATTTTTAGACTTTGAGGATTTTTAAAGTCTTGAGTAATTCTGGTGATAAATCCCAACATAGTATATGCCTTGTTTGTGATATTTTCAAAGTGGTTTCTAAAAGTGAGTTTAGAATCTAGCATGACGCCCAGATCCCTTATTGAATCGACTTTAGCGAGTGGAACGTCACCCAGTTTATAAACAAATTCTATTTTTTTTAATATTTTTAGTGAAACTAATACATGAACATTTCTTAGCATTAAGTGACATATTATTTGCTTTACACCAATTTGATAGTTCGTCCAGATCTCTTTGTAGGAGATGACTATCTTCCAGGCTACGAATGGTGGAATAAAATTTTAAATCATCGGCATATAATAGACACTTATTTCTTAATATATTTGGCAAGTCATTTATGAAGATCAGAAAGAACAAGGGACCAAGGTGAGAACCTTGAGGAACTCCTGAGGTGATAGAAACCGGAGATGAATCATATCCATTTACAGTCACAACTTGAGTTCGATGAGAAATGTAAGATTCTATCCATCTCAATAAGTTGCCGTGGATTCCTATAGCATGAAGTTTTTTCAAAAGTATACGATGGTTCACCTTGTCAAACGCCTTGCTGAAATCTGTATATATTACATCCACTTGAGATCTCGAATCAAACGATTTGCAAATCTGACTCACAAACTCAAGCAGGTTGGTAGTTGTGGATTTTTTTTGAACAAAGCCGTGTTGATTAATGCAAAGTGTCTGACGAAAGTGGGTGAATATGTATCTATAGCAAATAATCTCGAATATCTTTCCAAAACAAGATAGTTTACTTATAGGTCTATAGTTACTAATGTCACTTTTATTTCCTGTCTTAAATATTGGTGTGATGTGAGCTACCTTCCATAAGTCGGGAAACTTTCCTTCTTTTAAAGATTTGCTAAAAATGATATAGATAGGATCTAGAAGAAGGTGAGCACAATTTTTTATAAGAAGTGGAGGAATACCATCAGGTCCTGCGCCCTTGGCGGGATCCAATTCTTTCATAATTTTTAATATTTCATTTTTATGCAGTGGTATAAAGGAAAGTGAATCGAGAGAGTCATTAATGAGAGCAGATGAGTGATGTTGAGTAGCATTATCAAAAACTGAAGCGAAAAATTCTGAAAAGATATCAGAAATTTCTTGACCGCATGTAGCATATTTTTCTCTCAGAAACATTGTTTTAGGGATTGCATTAGTGAATTTCTTGGTTTTAGTGTATTCCCATAATTTTTTAGCCCCGATATGTAATGATTCCTCTATAGAATTTATATATGAGTGATAGCAGGCACGAATACTATTCTTAATGCGAGATCTTAGCATAGAAAAGGTATCGTAATCTCTAGAATTACCGTATTTTATGTATTTTTTCCTATATTTTTCTTTTTCGCGGAGCTGGTGTCTTAAAGCACTGCTAAACCAACATGGGTATTTTGAATTCAAGATCTTTTTTTGTGGAGTGTATCGAGCTATTATCTCCCATAATGTATTATAAAATAAGTTGAGAGAATCGTTGCAGTTTAGTTGATTCATTTGAGACCAATCAATTTGAGCTAGGTCGTTAATACATTTGGCGTAATCAGTTTTACGGAAGTTATGCAGTATGGTTAGAATTATGTTGTAAAAAGTTTTCTCGGTTAATCGTTGTGTTTATTTGGACTGGGGGATGAAATTTGTCAACACTTACCAGAGCAGTACCCGAAGACACAAGTAGTGGAGTATCAGATAATATTAAATCTAAAATTTTGGCATTACAATTGGTTATAGAGTTAAATTGTTGAAGATTGGTTGTTGATATGAACTCCATGAAGTCCTTGGCTCTGGGATTAGATGGACTGAACGGAGTCAGTCCAGCTCCGTATTAATGCGTATAAATTCGTATTAATGCATATATATGCGTATAAATGCGTATAATGCATATAAAGGCGAATAAATGT